>ML832218.1:41511-91860 GCA_009831015.1 Picea engelmannii | reverse complement strand
ATGGAAGCTCCTTACTTCAAACATGTTCCTTAGTGATGACCATTCTTTGATTTATTTCACCTTCTCTGGATCCATCTTCAATTCATTTGAAGAGATCACAAAACCCAAGTAAATGAGTTATGTCTTCATAAAAGAGGACTTCTTCAGTCTTATTAACAACTTCTCCTACTATAGTCTCCTCATCACTAATGTCAGGTGCCTCAAATGCTCTTCTTTAGTCCTACTAAAGATCAGTATATCATCCAGATATACAACCACAAACTTTCCAATGAAATCTTTCAATATTTCATTCATCAACCTCATAAAAGTACTTGGAGTGTTTGTTAAGCCAAATGACATAACGAGCCACTCATACAAACCTTCATTTGTCTTAAAGGTTGTTTTCCACTCATCACCTTCTCTTGCATATCTCTTGCTTAATGCATCAACAACCTTGGTAGCATTCCCAACAATACGTTTTATGAAAAAAGTAAAATTCTGCATAAACTCAACCCACCTCGCATGCCTCTAATTGAATTTTTCTTGTCTGGTTATGAATTGTAATGCCTGGTTATCACTATACAAGACAAATTCATGTGGGACAATATAATGTCTCCATTTCTTCAAGGCTTGAATTATGACATAAAACTCCTTGTTGTATGTGGAGTATTTTCTCTTGGTCTCATTCAACTTCTCACTGAAATAGGCAACAGGTCTATTGTCCTCACTCAAAACTGCTCCTATTGCAACTCCACTTGCATCACATCTCACTTGAAATGTCTTCTCAAAATTCGGTAAGACCATAATTGGTCGTTCTATTATTTTTTCCTTCAGTATATTGAAGCTCCTCTAGGCTTCCCTTGTCCATTTAAAAGACTTGTGCTTCTTATTCATTGTATCCATCATTGGCGCACAAATTCCACTGAAGTCTCTGATGAACTTCCTATAGAAGCTTGCTAATATATGGAAGCTCCTTACTTCAAACATGCTCCTTAGTGATGACCATTCTTTGATTTCTTTCACCTTCTCTGGATCCATCTTCAGTTCATTTGAAGAGATCACAAAACCCAAGTAAATGAGTTATGTCTTCATAAAAGAGGACTTCTTCAGTCTTATTAACAACTTCTCCTACTATAGTTTCCTCATCACTAATGTCAGGTGCCTCAAATGCTCTTCTTTAGTCCTACTAAAGATCAGTATATCATCCAGATATACAACCACAAACTTTCCAATGAAATCTTTCAATATTTCATTCATCAACCTCATAAAAGTACTTGGAGTGTTTGTTAAGCCAAATGACATAACGAGCCACTCATACAAACCTTCATTTGTCTTAAAGGTTGTTTTCCACTCATCACCTTCTCTCATCCTGATATGGTGATATCCACTTTTAAAATCTATTTTAGAAAATAAATTTTCTCCACTTAAACAATCCATTAAATCATGGGTAAAGGAAATCTATACCTGATGGTGATCTTGTTAATGACTCTTGAGTTTGCACACATTCTCCATCCTCCATCTTTCTTTGGACTCAATACAGTTGGTACTGCACATGGACTCAAGCTCTCTCTGACCAAACCCTTGTCTAACAGTTCCTGGACTTGGTTCTTCACTTCCTCATTCTCTCGAGGTGTCAATTTGTATGCTTCTTTGTTTGGCAGGCTTGCTCCTGGTATCAAATCAATATGATGACTGATACTTCTGATGGGTGGAAATGAGTTTGGAAGCTCATCCACCACTATGTTAGCAAAATTATCCAACAAATCCTAAACTTCTTCAGGCAAATCCTCCATTGAAGTACTTGTAAGGATAAATCTCGTTTTCCTCACCACAATGAACTGCATCTCTTGTTCTTTTTTTCCTTCTTTTAGGAGTTCCTTCCCAGTCATAAGAATTATTCTTGTGTTGGCTTCATCTTTCACTTTCTTCTCCTCTATTGGAAACAACATGTGTGTCCTACCATTATTCTCTAATGTGTATGTATTTTTCCTCCCATTGCGAATGACATTCCTGTCAAACTTCCATGGTCTTCCCTAAAAAATATGGCATACATCCATGGGAATTACATCACATAGAATTTCATCTCTATATCATCCTGTCTTAAATTCAACCAAGTATTGTTTAGTAACCATTACCTGGTGTCCTTTCTGCAACCATGAGACTTTGTATGGATTTGGATGTGCAGTTGTCTCCAGCTCCAATTTCTCCACCATCTCCGTGGATACTAAGTTATCAGTTCTCCCACTATCAATTATCACCTTGCATACTCTATCTTTAGTCTTGCAAGTTTTTCTGAAGAGACTATTCCTGTGCACTGGCCTTTCAACTTTTGCCTCTAGTTTTAAGAGAACTTTCCTCAACATCAAGGATATTCCATCCTCCGCTCCTTGTGCTTCAACATCTCTTCTCTATGCTTCTAAAATGTCAGCTTCACCTCCTCGTTCTTTCTTTTTCTTGGGACATTCCCAAGACACGTGCCCTATCTTTCCATAGGCGTAACATCTTTCTTCTTCTCCTCCTCTTCTTCCTCTTCCTCAGGAAGAATTTCTTTTAGCACCTTTTCTTTCTCGAGAACTTCCTTCTCTTTCTGAGTGACTATGTGGTTTCTCAATCTCGTCCTTAGACTTATGTGCCCTGTCATGGGTAAATCCCTTTCTTTTGTTTTGGGTTGGGCCCTTACCTCTTCCCCGTTGGCTTTCTTTTCTGTCCAACTTATCCTCTGCCTTCAGGGAAAACTGATAAGCATCCTCCACTATCCTTACTGACATCATGCTGAGCTCATCCTGGATTTCATATCCCAGACCATTTATATATTTGGCTACTTTCTCTTCATCTCTCTCTCTTTGCCCAGTTCTGATGTTTAGCCTATAGAACTCCTCTTTGTACTCCTTAATTGTCATCCCTTTCCGTCTCAGGTTATGCATCTTCCTGAACAGATTGATCTGATAATCCTTGGGCATGAACTTAGCCTTCAACTTAACTACCATTATGTCCCAACTCTTTATCATCTGTTTTCCGTTTCTTCTCCTCTCAGCCTGTAGTTCATCCCACCATAGCGCTGCATTTTCCTTGAGCCGGGTGACAACCTGTTTCACCTTTCTCTCTTCATCGACATCTTCATAGTCGAAATGTTTTTCCATGGATATTATCCAATCCAACAACTCTTCAACATCTAAATTGCCTTCATACATTGGGACCTCCATCTTGGCTCTACCTCCCAATCTAACAACTTCTCTCAACAACCGTTCTTCGACAACATCCTCTCCTGCAACTTCTTCAACAACATTCTTTCCGTCATCTTCCTCGCTTTCTGCATCGCTAATGTCTCCCGTATTAGGGGTTCTTCTCTACGCTTCATCCATCGCCTCTAATCTTGTATGAAATTCTCGCATCTCCCATTCTAAAGCTCGATCAGCCAAAGGTGGTTCCACTCATCTCCTTAGTGGCATTGTGTTGACTGTCTATCCCACACATAGTACAAATATGAGTTCTTTTATCTCTTCTCCTTTTCCTATTGTCTGCAAGAAAAATTTCGGCTATGATACCACTTGATGCAGACCCCCCTTCTCTCCTAAGGGCTGCGTGACCTCCCGATCTAGGATCGAACAAGATATTGATTCTGATTGACTCTTTGGGTCTCTGTTAGACCCCAAACCCACTTACAAATGTCCTTTCCCCAAATGCGCAGGTCATCTGAGACTCTTGAATTCTCTCCCAAGCGTTGCTCTAACCTCAATGCCAAACGGGCTCTAGATCCTCTCTACTAAGCCCTTTTTTCGTGTGACCATTGGCGGTGACCATGCGCTCGAGCGAAAGGTGTGTCACGAATTCATGTTTCGTGACCCTGGGAGTGCTCCTACCTTCGTTCACCCAATAGCCGAAATCACGATGACCCAAGATATATGGTCCAGATCTTCCCTTGATCGACGACTGTGATCAAGTCCATGTTTCGCATTTCCGGACTTCGGGGTTCCCTTGCCTCCATTCTCCTGATAGACAAAATCACGATGGCACTGGATCAACAGTCCAATACCATCCTCAGAATTGACAGTTACGATCATTTCAAGACTTCTCATTTCACGAAGTCGAAAGACTTGTCACCTCTAATCCTACGATCCCCAAAATGTCGATATTTCACCCTGGACAATTATCAGTCCAGATCTCTCCTGGATCCAACGAATCAGATCAAGTCGCAGATTCGATCTTCATGAATTCTTGGTGTTCTGTCCTTTGACTCATCCAAAGCATGAGTCAGCAAAACACTAGTCATTCACCACACATCCCTCCCGATGGACGGTTTTGATTCTCTAGCATTCAGATTGGACGACTGAGGTCTTTTTCCTCTTTTACTTATGCTATCTTCAAGTTAGAATATCTTCTGGGTGTTCAAAGGTCTCGAACCTTTTCACCTTCAACGAGTCTGATTCTTGGATCTTTTTAACACATACGAAAAGTGTTACCCCTCCTGATCTTGGTCTTGTGAAGACTTCGATTTCCCGCACACTCCTTTCATCTCAAGGATTTCGATAACTCAGATCCAAAGGATTTATCGAAGAGAAACTCCTGTCTCCCTCCTGGCATTCTCCCTTTCTGGTTCTTCAACTTCTTGCAAAGTCCCTTTGACACTTAACCGATTCTTGGATCTGTGAACTCCTTGCACCATATCTTTACACAAGGTTTTGGGTTCTTATGGATGACTGTGCACACCTTGCACCAATCTCTTTGCACTCCTTGAAAATGTAAAGTTTTGTATTATTTCTTCTGAGATTTGGAATCGAAATAGATCCCGTTAATGCACTGCTTGCATTATGTGTGCACACCTTGCACTACCTCAACAGAAGAAAAACAATTGAAACTTATCCTAACATTCACAATTCCATCTACTCAAAATGAAATTCATTCATTCACTCATGAAAAAAAAATAACAGAGAATTGCAAACAGTGTTCACACCATACATTGGATCAATTTTCCTCTATTATATTCAAAATTGAAAATGGCTACAAGTGAAATAAAAAACAACAACTGAAAACTGAATTTCCTACTAACTTGCAACTAACATCTACCCTACAGCCAACCACATTCGGGCTTACAAAAAATCTATTTAACTCAGAGGGCTCTTAGGGATCCCCTTGACTACGTGTCTACTCTAAGACTATCCTATGACTATCTTGGATCAGTCGCAGTCCAGAGACGGAGTGGAAACTTCTACATTGCTTGTAATCGTCCAAGCATGCCTCCAAATTTTCCCGACCTGATTTCAAGCATGCCCCAAAATTAATTATGGCGTTGAGTTAAGGCGAACTTCAAAATATCTATTGTGACTGCCAGTGTTGAGCTCTCATACAGATTCCTTAACATTGATAAGTATTGCTCCATGTGATTTCCAACGATGCTCCTGCATCAACCATCACATGATAGTCCTTGAAGATCATTTCGTTTCTTCGTCATTCGTTCACACACCTTCACTGCACTCATCAATATCATTTCACATTGCCATGGATAACAAAAATCCATCACATTTTCAAATTACATCATCCTTTGTTGAATATTTCTATATATCACCTCATTGGTTGTTTTCCGTACTCGACTAGACATCCTTGGTCCTCCTAGTGTATGTGCCCTTGAACCATCCTAACCACCTCATGACTTCCACCCACAAGTCAATCACCAAGGATGCCAAATGTATAGACTCACCATGCACCCTAAACAATGTTTACTCTATTTTCCCTCTGTCATTCCACTTCCAGTGGAACCTCAAGTACAATGCTTAGATTATCCCCAACTTGAATTTCTGACTTCCTCATCAACATAGCTTCATCATCTCCTTCGACGAAAGGGGTGTTGGTGGTGAAGAGACACTTACACAATTTCCACATTTGAATGTAGCTTCGATACCATTTTTCACAAGGGTAGAATTTTCATTCTACTTGAGTGTCCCATGTCACTCAAGAAGCCTAGTTGATGTGCAACTCTCGTGTGACCTTTGGGGATGGCCAACAACTACTTGTATCAAATAAACTACACCTAATTGACATGTCTTGATTAAACATAAGAAAACCACCTTAGAGTGTGTGGAATGCCAAAGAGATCATTTCATTGTAGGTGATGTTATACTGATGCTACCTGTTATACAATTATTTTCCACCTGATTACCTGGTGGATATTCTCTAGAGGTTATGAGGCTGAAACATTGATTATGTCACTTTCCCTTGAGTATAAACCATCCTTTTTCCTAGTCGCGAGCTTTCCTTTTACATATCATGACCCAAATTGATGATAACGCCTTTCTCTCTTGCAAAGTGTGAAGGGTCACATCCTATAGGAATGCAGGGTGTGACCGGGTCTGTTACTCTCAAATTAGGAATGGTTATAAAAACATAGTATCAAGCTCAAATTTCTCATAGTTCAACATCGATAATATTTTTATTTTGAGCATCTAAGAGTTATCCACCATCTCATCTATTTCGTCCTATATATTGAGGGATTCTAATGGGAAAAGGGAAGGAAAAGATAGAGTAAACTTATTATGTCATATTGATTATAGATCTTGGGAAAGGAAATTGGGAGAATCTTCATCAAGATATGTGTATGTAAGTTGTAAGTTTTTTTCCTTATTAATAGAAGATGGACATGATTTTTCCCTATAATTGATTGTATATGTTGATCATAATATTCATAGAGAGTTAATATTTTCATGTCTTTGTGATATATTATTAGATCTATATTTTATACATGTTACATTTGATCTTGTGAGAGGTGCTTGTTTGTTATCGTATGCGTGCAGACTTGTGTTCGTGAAAGTGAAGGATATATTCAAATGGGAGAACGACTAAGGAGCATGCATGAACAACTGTTGAAGTATCGGGTATGCTTCTCATCCTCTTATCTCGTAGATATTTTCATGTATGATTTATATCTAGGAAAGTCTTTAGAATTCATTTATATTTTGTCCTAGGTCTAGGAAGATTCTAAGGGAGGTACCTCCTGCAGGGTACATTTATCCTACAACACTACCCAACCATAGATAATGTTGCACCATTACCACCCCCCAGCTAGTAATACTTGAACCATACTCACTACCCTACATTCGACCATGTTACCATTCATCTAGGCCAGCACATGATAGTCCTTGCGTCATCAAACCTTCACATACCTTAATTCTAGTCATCAACACCATTACATTTCCATGGATAACACATAATCATCACATTTCCAAATTAGTTCTTCCTCCGCCAAAGCTTTCTATGAAGCACCTCGCCAATCATCTTCCCTACTAAGTTAGGTAGACATCCTTCGTCCTCCTAGCCTACATCATAATACACCATCCTAACTACCACTTATGAGTTGGTTAGCAAAGATACCAAAATGTATAGACTTATTGTGCACACTTAGATAAGTTTACTTGACATTCTCTCTTCCATGCCATTGATAGTGGCACCTCACATAGGGACCTTACAATGTTTTTTTTAATATGGTACCACATGGATATTAATTAATTAATTAATTGTATGCATATGATCTATTTGCACAATTATAGCATGACCATTACAATGTTATAACTGTGTGTCAAAATTAGAATATGCTATTGGTATAGAAAACATATCTTGTTTTTAGGTGGATTTTCTCCATAAATTTAGCATGGATTTTGAAGGACTATTAGAATTATTAGTTTTTATCATTAAAATTGCATAATGGAGTTGTTTCAACGGGAATGGAGCCTAGATATCCATTTATAGAGTCAAAATTCTACTAAAGCTATGCTTATTGTCTAATGTTCTAGAATAGATAATTACTCTCTCCAAAAAAAAACATATTATTAAATTTACATCCAATATTATATGTTTTTTGGTATAAAGTGGGTACACTATGTGAAAAGTTTCATACCTCCATCTATAAAGTGTATCTTGTATTTGTTTCTACAATTAATCATGAAAATACAATTAAATGTCCCACTAACATGTAGAGTCTATAGTTTGATAAGTGGTTGATGAAAACATAAAGACGTATAACACTTCTTGTAATAAAGTTTGACAAGGTGATGTAGGAGAATATAGTCTTCGTGAAATCTCGAGCTGACAATTCAACCATTTTTCACAAATGTGTTTTTTTTAGGTATGAGTGAGTTCTATTCATATATACATTGAAATTTAGAATATGGTTCAGAGGTCAACCTAATAAATCTATGTCAACATCTCAAATGCTGGACACAAAAGCATACAAATTTACACCATATCGTTGTTATTGGCAACCTCATTTCCATCTTCAAGCAAAAGACTTTGAGAGAAATGTCCAATCTAGTTATATCCAAATTTAAAAATGCATTAACAATCTTCCAAGAGAAAGTGACATGGTTTGGCCCACAACCCCATGAAACTAAGTACAAAGAACGAGATCTTAACATACTAAAACAAGCATGATAAGACATAAATATAAAGCATGAGAAGGGATCCAGAAAAATATGTGGTTAATCCTTGTACCACTAAAGTGAGGTGGGGATATTTACCTCACTCCCAACTTGGAGTTTGGAGTCCTCTTTTATTTTTTTATGTCCCTCGAAGCTTTCCCTCTTCATAAAGCCCCACTAAAGCAAGGCAGGGAGCTTTAGCTCACTGGCAACTTGGAGTTTGGAGTCCTTTTTTATTTTTTTAAGTCTCACAGAGCTTTCCCTCTTCCTAAAGACCCATGTCCCATAGTTGATACCTACATTGTGTCCATAAGGGGGTTTGATTTATCACACAACAATAGTATATTTTTCAAGATGGTATCCAATATGGGAGTAATACATTTTTTATGCATGTCTATGCTACACATAATCATATCCTTAGTGTTGTAATATACGTCAATTGTGAGTGAGTAACAATTGACCCTAGTTTGAGAGACACTAGTGTTTAGAACTATGTTCTTAAACTCCTTCTCAATCATTTATATATGAGTGACCCTTCTCTTTTTATGAACTCTATCCAACTTCTAGATGGTGGAGGATTTTTGTGTATTAGTGAAACCCTCTACAATTCTTAGAGCTTCATATTTCTACCTACAAGTGCTAGGGTAGGTGGTGATATTTTCCCTTATTCTCCAAGGGTTTGGCTAGTTTTCTCTACCTTGAACTGTGGGACTAACTGTCCCAACATCCTTGTGTTCTTTCTTAAGCATTCTTAACTAAAAAGAACAAACGAGGTAGCATATGTTGGAAATATTGTTGTCATTGATGTCAAAGATAGGAAGAGACTACAAATGTCCAAGATAAATACTACAAAATGGAGATTGTTAGAAATATTTATTTTGGATTTTTGATCCTATGTTTGGATACCCTATGTTTGAATACCTTTTTACTCTGAAGATCTAGCTCAAATGGGAGAATATGATATATGGTTGAAAATTTTATTCCGAGACCTTTCCAATAGTATATGACACTCCCTCTAACCCCATAGGAATGAGGAGACATCAAACATTCTGTCAGGTCAAACCATACAAAAAGTACAAAACGACCAAGCCAGTTTTACAAGTTGGCCCCATAAGTGAACACAAAAACACTACCAATACATGATAGATATGTGCAATTGAAGAGTATCAAATCAAGAAAAGTAAGTACAAGTTCACAAAAGAGATATGAGGTGTGCAAGAGGAGCTGGGGAGTATTCTTAGGGTCTAAAGTTGTGTAAGAGGAGTTTTTTTGGAGTTTTAATGGTGAGATACGAAGGAATAAGGTCTATGATTCTGTTACATGTCTTGTTCTGAGGTTGTGATGTTGCAATATGGAATTATAATATGGGATTGATGCTATGAAGTTTTCTAGGGCATGCAACCTAAATCTGACTAGAGTTTGAAGCTATGTCTAGGGTATGAAGCAAGGAGAGACACTAAAACATGAAATTTAACGGTATGATAATGTTGTGAAATGCATGAAGTATGTAGCATGAGGGTGAAGTCAAAAGTACTATGTGTATGGAGATCTTAGATTAATACCTATACAAGTCTTACTAAGTTGGTGCTTAGTTGAGGATATTAGTGTATCTAGTAGGTTGGTTCCTACACAATATCTTGCTAAGTTGGTGTTTATATGAGGATATTGGTGTCTCCAGTAGGTTGGTGCCTACTCAATTTCTCATCGAGTTACTTCTCAACTAATGAAATTAGCATATCTAGTAGGTTGGTTCTTGCTAGGATATTTAGACACTTATGAGTTAGTTAAGATATACTTGTTCAAATGTGTTGTTAGGTAAAAGTGTGTTTCTTAGTGTGTTTCTTAGTTTAGGTAAAAGTGTGTTTCTTAGTGTGTCTCTTAGTGTGTTTCTTAGTGTGTAGACTCATCTTACACCCTTAGCCAAGCTTACCTAGTGTGCTCTCCATGCCATTGCTAGTGACACCTCAAGTATGGTCCTTACATTCTCCCCCAGTTGAATTTTTGACTTCCTCGTCAATGGAACTCCATCAACTCCTCTAATAAAATGGGTGTTGGTGGTGAGGAGACACTTCCACAATTTCAACATTTGAATGTGGCTTTGATACCATTTGTCACAAGGGTATACTTTTTGTTCCGCTTGAGTGTGCCATACCACCCAAGAAGACTAATTTTCACGTTGAATTAGTCTGCCCTTGCTAGTTTGGCATGGACCATCATTTGCTTGTATGACTTGGACTACGACTAACCGATATCTCTTGAACAAACCCATGCCAAGAACCTTGGACTATGTGGAATGTCGAAGTACTCATTTAACCATGGGAAATGCTACACCAATGCCACCCAACCATAGACAATGTTGAACCATTACCTCCCTTGTGCCAACATACTTGGAAAAATAACTATCCAGCATGAGACCATGCTATCATCCATGTATACCATTGATGCAGACCCCCCTTCTCTCCTAAGGGTTGCACGACCTCCCGGTCTAGGATCAATCAAGATACTGAGTCTGATTGACTCTCTAGGTCTCTTTTAGACCTCAAAGCCACTTACACAGGTCCTTTCCCCAAATGCATAGGTCGTCTGAGACCCGCGACTTCTCTCCCAAGCGTTGTTCGAACCTCAATGCCAAACGGGAGATAGCTCCTCTCTGCTAATCCCTTTCTTTCGTGTGACCACTAGCGGTGACCATGCGCTCGAGCGAAAGGTGCATCGCGACTTCACGTTTCACGACCCTGGGAGTGTTACTACCTCCGTTCACCCGATAGCTGAAATTGTGATGACCCAAGAACTATGGTCCATATCTTCTCTTCATCGATGGCTGCGATCAAGTCGGCGTTTCGCATTTTGCGACTTCGGGGTTCCTTTTCCTCTATTCTCCCGATAGTCGAAATCACGATGACACTGGATCAAAGGTCCAGATCCCTCCTCATAACTGACGGTTACAATGATTTCGGGACTTCGTGTTTCACGAAGTCGAAATACTTGTCACCTTCGATCCTCCAATCCCCGAAATGTCGATATTTCACCTTGGACAATTAACGGTCCAGATCTCTCCTGGATCCAACGACTCAGATCAAGTCATGGATTTGGGCTTCACGAATTCTTGGCATTCTCTCCTTTGACTTGTCCAAAGTGCGATTTAGCGAAACACTAGTCGTTCGCCATGCGTCCCTCCCGATGGACGGTTCCAATTCTCTAGCATTCACATTGGACGGATGAGGTCTTTTCCCTCTTGCACTTATGCTATCTTCAGAGTTAGAAGATCTTCTGGATGTTCAAAGGTCCCGAAGCTTTGCACCATCAACAAGTTCGATTCTTGGATCTTTTTAACACTTATGAAAAGTGTTACACCTTCTAAGCTTGGTCTCGTGAAGACTTCGATTTCCCGCACACTCCTTGCGTCTCAGGGATTTCGATAACTCAGATCCGAAGGATTTCTCGAACAGAAACTGCTCTCTCCCTTTTGGCGTTCTCCCTTTCTGGTTCTTTAAATTCTTGCAAAGTCCCTTCGACACTTAGCCGAATCTCGAATCTGTGCACTCCTTGCACCGGATCTTTACACAAGATTTTGGGTTCTTGCGGATGACTACGCACACCTTGCACCAATTTCTTTGCACTCCTTGCAAAAGGAAAGTTTCGTATTATCTCTTCTGAGCTTCGGAATCGAAACAGATCCTGTTAATGCACTCCTTGTGTTCTATGTGCACACCTTGCACTACTTCAACAGAAGAGAAACAATTGAAACTTATCCTAAAATTCACAATTCCATCTACTCAAAATGAGATTCATTCATTCACTCATGAAAACACAAAAACAAATAATTGCAAACAATGTTCACACCATACATTGGATCAATTTTCCTCTGTTATATTGAAAAGTGAAAAGGGCTACAACTGAAATCTACCCTAACATCTACCCTTCATCCCTAACATTTACCCTTCACGAATTGTAGATGTTAGGGTAGATGTTAACTAGCATCTAACATCTACCCTGCAGCTAGCCACATTCGATCTTACAAAACATCTATTTAACTCAGAGGGTTCTTAGGGTTCCCCATGACTACGTGTCTACTCTAAGACTATCCTACAACTATCTTGGATTAGTCACAGCCCAGAGTCGGAGTTGAAACTTCCACTTCACTCATAATCGTCCAAGCGTGCCTCCAAATTTTTCGGGCATGATTTCAAGCGTGCCCCAAATATTAATTCCGACATTGAGTTAAGGTGGACTTCAAAATATCTGTTGTGACTTCCAGCATTGAGCTCCCGTACAGATTCCTTTATGTTGATAAGTCTTGCTCCACATGATTACGAACGATGCTCCTGCATCATACTCCCCTTGACCAAAATTCATGTACTCCTGTCCATGAGCTCCTGCACTGACCTTCCATGATTCTATATAGAATCTTTACTTTCCCAACTGGCATATTCTATTGGGTTTCCCTTCCACTTGATTGGATATTCAAAATAGGTCTTCCTTCTAGTCTTCTTGCCAATCCTCTGATCAACAATCTTCTCCATCTATGGTTTTTCTACTATAGGCATTTGTTTCTCCCACTGAATCTTATATTGATCTTCTGATCCCTCTGTGTCATCTTTCCTGTAAGGATACATGTTTGAAACATTGAATATGGGCGATATGCCCACATCATTTGGCAACTTAATATCATAGGCGTTTGCATAAAACTTCCTCAAGATTTTACATGGCCCTATCTTCTTCATCTTTAGCTTGTTATATGTCCCCCTAGGGAACATTTCCTTCCTGAGAGGTGCCAGAACCTGATATCCTACTTCAAATTGAAGTTCTTTGCGATGTTGATCAGCTCTGCGCTTATACTCCTGGTTAAAACTCTACATGTGTCCTTTGATATGGCTATGGAGCCTCTACATTTCTGCATCAAAATCTTCTTTTCCAGCGCTCTTGATCTCACTTTGTTCCAAGTTTCTCAACTTAGATACTCCCCTGGGTTGCATTCAAACAATATTTGGAATGGGCTCTTTCCAGTGCTCCTTTTTGGTTACTCATTGTATGCAAATTCTACTTGCGGCAGAATCTGATCCCACTGATTATGGTGTTCACTGACCAGACTCCTCAATAATTTTCCCAAACTTCTATTTACCACCTCAGTCTATCCATCTATGTGAGGATGATAAGTCGAACTAAAGGAAAAATATGTCCCCAACTTCTTCCATAGTGTTCTCCAAAAGTGACCAACAAATTTTGCGTCTCTGTCCGAGACAATGCTTCTAGGTAGGTCATGAAGTCTTACAACTTCTTTGAAAAACAGTTTTGCAACATGTGCTGCATCACTAGTCTTCTGGAATGGGATAAAATGTGCCATATTTTAAAATCTATCCACCACCACAAATATGGAATCAAATCCTCTTTCCTTTCTTGGTAGTCCCAACATAAAATCCATGCTTATTGTATTCCAAGGCCTCTCTGGTATTGGCAATGGTTGATACAAACCAGTGTTATGTCTTTTTTCTTTTGCATGTTGGCATATTCTACATTCGTTCACAAACTTTATCACCTATGTTCTCATACCCGGCCAATAGTATGAACTGCTCAACTGTGAAAACATTTTATCATGGCCGAAATGTCCATCCAATCCTCCACTATGCTTTTCCTTCAAAAGATTATCCCTCATTGAGCATTTTTGTATGCACAATTAATTTCCCTTAAACATCAATCCCTCTTGAATCATGTACTTTGTCCACTGGCTTTTGTCTCTCAGCATAGGGTTTGCACATGCTTCATATGCTTCCTTGAAATTTGTATCATCAAAATACATGTCCTTAAGGTGTTCAAACCCCAAGGTCTTCATCTGGAATTCTTGCACAATCAAACATCTCTTGCTTAATGCATCAACAACCTTGGTAGCATTCCTAGCGATATGTTTTATGAAAAAAATAAAATTATGCATAAACTCAACCCACTTTGCATGCCTCTAATTGATTTTTTCCTTCTATGGTTATGAATTGTAAATCCTGGTTATCGCTATACAAGACAAATTCATGTGGGACAAGATAATGTCTCCATTTCTTCAAGGCTTGAATTATGGCATAAAACTCCTTGTCGTATGTGGAGTATTTTCTCTTGGTCTCATTTAGATTCTCACTGAAATAGGCAACAGGTCTATTGTCCTGACTCAAAACTGCTCCTATTGCAACTCCACTTGCATCACTTCTCACTTTAAATGTCTTCTCAAAATTCGGTAAGACCAAAATTGGTCATTCTGTTATTTTCTCTTTCAGTATATTGAACCTCCTCTAGGCTTCCCTTGTCCATTTAAAAGACTTATGCTTCTTATTCACTGTATCCATCATTGGCGCACAAATTCCACTGAAGTCTCTGATGAACTTCCTATAGAAGCTTGCTAATCCATGGAATCTCCTTACTTCAAACATGCTCCTTAGTGACAACCATTCTTTGATTTCTTTCACCTTCTCTGGATCCATCTTTAGTTCATTTGAAGAGATCACAAAACCCAAGTAAATCAGTTATGTCTTCTTAAAAGAGGGTTTCTTCATATTTATTAACAACTTCTTCTGTTGTAGTCTCCTCATCACTAATGCAGGTGCCTCAAATTCTCTTCTTTAGTCCTGCTAAAGATAAGTATATCATCCAGATATACAACCACAAACTTTCCAATGAAATCTTTCAGTATTTCATTCATCAACCTCATAAAAGTACTTGGAGCGTTTGTTAAGCCAAATGGCATAACGAGCCACCCATACAAACCTTCATTTGTCTTACAGGTTGTTTTCCACTCATCACCTTCTCTCATCCTGATATGGTGATATGCACTTTTAAAATCTATTTTACAAAAGAAATTTTCTCCACTTAAACAATCCATTAAATCACGGGTAAAGGAATTCTATACCTGATGGTGATCTTGTTAATGGTTCTTGAGTCTTCACACATTCTCCATCCTCCATATCTCTTTGGACTCAATATAGTTGGTACTGCACATGGAATCAAGCTCTCTCTGACCAGACCCTGGTTTAACAGTTCCTGGACTTGGTTCTTCACTTCCTCATTCTCTCAAGGTGTCAATTTGTATGCTGCTTTGTTGGGCAGGCTTGCTCCTGGTATCAAATCAATATGATGATTGATACTTCTAATGGGTGGAAATGAGTTTGGTAGCTCATCCACCGCTATGTCAGCGAAATTATCCAACAATTCTTGAACTTCTTCAGGCAAATCCTCCATTGAAGTACTTGTAAGGATAACTCTAGTTTTCCTCACCACAATGAACTACATCTCCTGTTTTTTTTTGCCTTCTTTTAGGAGTTCCCTCCCACTCATGAGAAGTATTCTTGTGTTGGATTCCTCTTTCACTTTCTTCTCCTCTCTATATCCTCCTATCTTAAATTCAACCAAGCATTGTTTATTAACCATTACCTAGTGTCCTTTTTGCAACCATGAGACTTTGTATGGATTTGGATATGCAGTTGTCTCCATCTCCAATTTCTCCTTCATCTCCATGGATACTAAGTTATCAATGCTCCCACTATCAATTATCACCTTGCATACTTTATTTTTAGTCTTGCAAGTTGTTCTTAAGAGACTATTCCTCTACACTGGCCTTTCAACCTCTGCCTCTAGTTTTATGAGAAATTTCCTCAATGTCAAGGATCTTCCATCCTCTGCTCCTTCTGCTTCAACATCTTTTCTCTATTATTATGAAATGTGAGCTTCACCTCCTCCTTCTTTCCTTTTCTAGGGACATTCCCAAGACATGTGCCATGTCTTTCCACAGGCATAAAATCTTGCTTCTCCTCCTCCTCCTCTTCTTCCTCTTCCTCCGAAAGAATTTCTTTCACCACCGTTTCTTTCTCGGGAACTTCCTTCTCTTTTCGAGTGACTGTGTGGTTTCTCAGTCTCATCCTTAGACTTATGTGCCCTGTCATGGGTAACTCCCTTGCTTTTGTTTCAAGCTGGGCCCTTACCTCTTCCCTGTTAGCTTTGTTTTATGTCCAACTTCTCCTCTGCCTTCAGTGCAAACTGATAAGCATCCTCCACTGTCCTTACTGACATCATGCTGAGCTCATCCTGGATTTCATATCCTAGACCATTAATATATCTGGCTACTTTTTCTTCATCTCTCTCTCTTTGCCCAGTTCTGATGTTCAACCTATAGAACTCCTTTGTGTACTCCATAATTTTCATCCCTTTCTGTCTCAGGTTCTGTATCTTCCTGAACAGATTGATATGATAATCCTTGGGCATGAACTTAGCCTTCAACTTAACTACCATTATGTCCCAAATCTTTATCGTCTATTTTCCCTTTCTTCTCCTCTCAGCCTGCAGTTCATCCCACCACAGCGCTGCATTTTCTTTGAGCCGAGTGACAACCTGTTTCACCTTTCTCTCTTCATCAACATCTTCATATTTGAAATGTTTGTCCATGGATCTTATCCAATCCAACAACTCTTCAACATCTAAATTGCCTTCATACATTGGGACCTCCATCTTGGCTCTACCTCCCAATCTAACAAATTCTCTCAACAACTGTTCTTTGACAACATCCTCTCTTGTAGCTTCTTCAACAACATTCTCGCCCACATCTTCCTTTCTTTCTGCATCACTAATGTCTCTCGTTTCAAGTGTTCTCCTCTACCCTGTGTCCATCGCCTCTAATCTTGTACAAAATTCTCGCATCTCCAATTCTACAGCTTGATTAGCCAAAGGTGGTTCCACTCGTCTCCTTGGCGTCATTGTGTTGACTATCTGTCCCACACATAGTACAAATTTGAGTTCTTTTATCACTTCTCCTTTGTCTATTGTCTGCAAGAAAAATTTCGGCTATGATACCACTTGATGTAGACCCCCCTTCTCTCCTAAGGGTTGCATGACCTCCCGGTCTAGGATCAATCAAGATATTGATTCTGATTAGCTCTCCGAGTCCCTGTTAGACCCCAAACCCACTTACACAGGTCCTTTCCCCAAATGCGCAGGTCGTTTGAGACCCGTGAATTCTCTCCCAAGCATCGCTCGAACCTCAATGCCAAACGGGCTCTAGCTCCTCTCTACTAATCCCTTTTTCCATGTGACCATTGGCGATGACCACGTGCTTGAGTGAAAGGCGCATCACAAATTCATGTTTCGTGACCCTAGGAGTGCTCCTACCTCCTTTCACCCAATAGCCGAAATCACGATGACCCAAGATATATGGTCCAGATCTTCCCTTGATCGACGACTGTGATCAAGTCCGCGTTTCGTTTTTCCCGACTTCGGGGTTCCCTTACCTCCATTCTCCCGATAGCCGAAATCACGATGGCACTGGATCAAGAGTCCAGAACCATCCTTAGAACTGATGGTTACGATGTTTTCATGACTTCACATTTTGCGAAGTCGAAATACTTGTCACCTCTAATCCTACGATTCCTGAAATGTCGATATTTCACCCTGGACAATTATCGGTCTAGATCTCTCCTGGATCCAACGAATCAGATCAAGTCGCATATTCGAGCTTCGTGAATTCTTGGTGTTCTATCCTTTGACTCATCCAAAGCACGAGTCAATGAAACAATGTTCATTCACCACACGTCCCTCCCGATGGACGGTTTCGATTCTCTAACATTCAGATCAGACGACTGAGGTCTTTTTCCTCTTTCACTTACGCTATTTTCATGTTAGAATATCTTTTGGGTGTTCAAAGGTCCCGAACCTTTTCACCTTCGACAAGTCCGATTCTTGGATCTTTTTAACACTTATGAAAAGTGTTACCCCTCCTGAGCTTGGTCTCCTGAAGACTTCGATTTCCCACGCACTTCTTACATCTCAGGGATTTCGATAACTCATATCTGAAGGATTTATCGAAGAGAAACTCCTATATCCCTCCTGGCGTTCTACCTTTCTGGTTCTTCGACTTCTTGCAAAGTCCCTTTGACACTTAGCCAAATCTTGGATCTGTGCACTCCTTGCACCATATCTTTACACAACATTTTGGGTTCTTACGGATGACTGTGCACACCTTGTACCAGTCTCTTTTCACTCCTTACAAAAGGAAAGTTTCGTATTTTCTCTTCTAAGCTTTGGAATCGAAACAAATCTCGTTAACGCACTCCTTGCGTTCTATGTGCACACCTTGAATTACTTCAACAGAAGAGAAACAATTGAAACTTATCCTAACATTCACAATTCCATCTACTCAAAATGAGATTCATTCATTCACTCATGAAAACACAATAACATATAATTGAAAACAATGTTCACACCATACATTGGATCAATTTTCCTCTATTATATTCAAAAGTGAAAATGGCTACAACTGAAATAAAAAACAACAATTGAAAACTGAATTTCCTACTAACTTGCAACTAACATCTACCCTACAGACAACCACATTCAGGCTTACAAAAAATATATTTAACTCAGAGGGTTCTTAGGGTACCCCCAGACTACGTGTCTACTCTAAGACTATCCTACGACTATCTTGGATCAGTCGCAGTCCAGAGCTAGAGTGGAAACTTCTACTTCACTCGTAATCATCCAAGCATGCCTCCAAATTTTCCCGTCCTGATTTCAAGCATGCCTCCAAATTTTCCTGGCCTGATTTCAAGCATGCCCCAAAATTAATTATGGCACTGAGTTAAGGAGAACTTAAAAATATCTACTATGACTGCCAGCATTGAGCTCTCGTACAGATTCCTTAACATTGATAATCTTGCTCCACGGGATTTCCAATGATGCTCCTGCATCAACCATCACATGATAGTCCTTGAAGATCATTTTGTTGCTTCGTCATTCGTTCACGCACCTTCACCGTACTGATCAATATCATTTCACATTGCCATGGATAACAAAAATCCATCACATTTTCAAATTACATCATCCTTTGTTGAAAATTTCTATATAGCACCTCATTGGTTGTTTTCCCTACTCGACTAGACATCCTTGGTCCTCCTAGTGTACGTTCCCTTGAACCATCCTAACCACCTCATGACTTCCACCCACAAGTCAATCACCAAGGATACCAAATGTATAGACTCACCATGCACCCTAAACAATGTTTACTCTATTTTCCCTCTGTCATTCCACTTCCAGTGGAACCTCAAGTACAGTGCTTAGATTATCCCCAACTTGAATTTCTGACTTCCTCATCAACATAGCTTCATCATCTCCTTCGAAGAAAGGGGTGTTGGTGGTGAAGAGACACTTCAACAATTTCCACATTTTAATGTAGCTTTGATACCATTTTTCACAAGGGTAGAATTTTCATTCTACTTGAGTGTCCCATGTCACTCAAGAAGCCTAGTTGATGTGCAGCTCTCATGTGACCTTTGGGGATGGCCAACAACTACTTGTATCAGATAAACTACACCTAATTGACATGTCTTGATTAAACACAAGAAAACCACCTTAGAGTGTGTGGAATGCCGAAGAGATCATTTCATTGTAGGTGATGTTATACTGATGCTACCTGTTATATAGTTATTTTCCACCTGATTACCTGGTGGATATTCTCTAGAGGTTATGAGGCTGAAACACTGATTATGTCACTTTCCCTTGAGTATAAACCATCCTTTTTCCTATTCGTGAGCTTTCCTTTTACATATCTTGACCCAAATTGATGATCACGCCTTTCTCTCTTGCAAAGTGCGATGGGTTACATCCTACAGGAATGCAGGGTGTGACCAGGTATGTTACACTCAAATTAGGAATGGCTATAACAACATACTATCAAGATCAAATTTATCACAGTTCAACATCGATAATATTGTTATTTTGAGTGTCTAAGAGTTATCCACCATCTCATCTATTTTTTCCTATATATTGAGGGATCCGAATGGGAAAAGGGAAGGAAAAGATAGAGTAAACTTATTATGTCATATTGATTATAGCTCTTGCGAAAGGAAATTGGGAGAATCTTCATCAAGATATTTGTATGTAAGTTGTAAGATTTTTTCCTTATTAATTGAAGATGGACATGATTTTTCCCTATAATTGATTGTATATGGTGATCAAAATATTCATAGAGAGTTAATATTTTCATGTCTTTTTGATATGTTATTAGATCTATGTTTTATACATGTTACGTTTGATCTTGTGAGGGGTGCTTGTTTGTTATCGTATGCGTGTAGACTTGTGTTCGTGAAAGTGAAGGATATATTCAAATGGGAGAATAACCAAGGAGCATGCAGGAACAACTATTGAAGTATCAGGTATGCTTCTCATCCTCTTATATTGTAGATATTTTCATGTATTATTTATATCTAGGAAAGTCTTTAGCTTGCATTTATATTTTTTCCTAGGTCTAGGAAGATTCTAAGGGAGGTACCTCCTGCAGGGTACATTTATCCTACAACACTACCCAACCATAGATAATGTTGCACCATTACCTCCCCCCAACTAGTAGTACTTGAACCGTACTCACTACCCTACATCAGACCATGTTACCATTCATCTAGGCCAACACATGATAGTCCTTGCATCATCAAACCTTCACATACCTTCAATATACTCATCAACACCATTACATTTCCATGGATAACACATAATCATCACATTTTCAAATTGGGTCTTCCTCCGCCAAAGCTTTCTATGAAGCACCTCACCAATCATCTTCCCTACTAAGTAAGGTAGACATCCTTGGTCCTCCTAGCCTACATAATAATACACCATCCTAACTACCACTTATGAGTTGGTTAGCAAAGATACCAAAATGTATAGACTTATTATGCACCCTTAGATAAGTTTACTTGACATTATCTCTTCCATGTCATTGATAGTGGCACCTCACATAGGGACCTTACAATGTTTTTTTCTTATATGGTAGCACATGGATATTAATTAATTAATTAATTAATTGTATGCATATGATCTATTTGCACAATTATAGCATGACCATTACAATGTGGTAACTGTGTGTCAAAATTAGAATATGCTATTGGTATAGAAAACATATCTTGTTTTTAGGTGGATTTTCTCCATAAATTTAGCATGGATTTTGAAGGACTATTAGAATTATTAGTTTTTATCATTAAAATTTCATAATGGGGTTGTTTCAATGGGAATGGAGCCTAGATATCCATTTATAGAGTCAAAATTCTACTAAAGCTATGCTTATTGTCTAGCTTTATTGTCTAATGTTCTAGAATAGATAATTACTCTCTCCAAAAAAAACATATTATTAAATTTACATCCAATATTATATGTTTTTTGGTATAAAGTGGGTACACTATGTGAAAAGTTTCATACCTCCATCTATGATGTGTATCTTGTATTTGTTTCTACAATTAATCAGGAAAATACAATTAAATGTCCCACTAACATGTAGAGTCTATAGTTTGATAAGTGGTTGATGAAAACATAAAGACATATAAGACTTCTTCTAATAAAGTTTGACAAGGTGATGTAGGAGAAGATAGTCTTCATGATATCTCGAGCCGATAATTCAACCATTTTTCACAAATGTGTTTTTTTTTTTTAGGTATGAGTGAGTTTATCTATTCATATATACATTGAAATTTAGAATATGGTTGAGAGCTCAACCTAATAAATCTATGTCAACATCTCAAATGCTGGACACAAAAGCATACAAATTTACACCATATGGTTGTTATTGGCAACCTCATTTCCATCTTCAAGCAAAAGACTTTGAGAGAAATGTCCAGACTAGTTATATCCAAATTTAAAAATGCATTAACAATCTTCCAAGAGAAAGTGACATGGTTTGGCCCACAACCCCATGAAACTTAGTACAAAGAACGATATCTTAACATACTAAAACAAGCATGAGAATACATAACTATAAAGCATGAGAAGGGATCCGGAAAAATATGTGGTTAATCCTTGTACCACTAAAGTGAGGTGGGGAGATTTAGCTCACTGCCAACTTGGAGTTTGGAGTCGTCTTTTATTTTTTTAAGTCCCTCGAAACTTTCCCTCTTCGTAAAGCCCCACTAAAGCAAGGCGGGGAGCTTTAGCTCACTAGCAACTTGGAGTTTCGAGTCCTCTTTTATTTTTTTAAGTCTCACAGAGCTTTCCCTCTTCCTAAAGACCCATGTCCCATAGTTGATACCTACATTGTGTCCATAAGGGGGTTTGATTTTTCATACAACAATAGTATATTTTTGAAGATGGCATCCAATATGGGAGTAATACATTTTTTATGCATGTCTATGCTACATAGAATCATATCCTTAGTGTTGTAATATACGTCAATCGTGAGTGAGTAGTAGTTGACCCTGGTTTGAGAGACATTAGTGTTTAGAACTATGTTCTTCAACTCCTTCTCAATCATTTAGATGTGAGTGACCCTTCTCTTTTTATGAACTCTATCCAACTTCTAGATGGTGGAGGATATTTGTGTATTAGTGAAACCCTGTACAATTCTTAGAGCTTCATATTTCTACCTACAAGTGCTAGGGTAGGTGGTGATATTTTCTCTTATTCTCCAAGGGTTTGGCTATGTTTCTCTACCTTGAACTGTAGGACTGACTGTCCCAACATCTTTGTGTTCTTTCTTAAGCATTCTTACCTAAAAATAAGAAACGAGGTAGCATATGTTAGAAATATTGTTGTCATTGATGTCAAATATAGGGAGAGACTACAAATGTCCATGATAAATACTACAAAATGGAGATTGTTGGAAATATTTATTTTGGATTTTTGATCCTATGTGTGGATACCCTAGCTTTGAATACCTTTTTACTTCGAATATCTAGCTCAAATGGGAGCATATGATATATGGTTGAAAATTTTATTCCGAGACCTTTCCAATAGTATATGACACTCCCTCTAACCCCGCAGGAATGAGGAGATATGAAACATTCTGTCAGGTCAAACCATACAGAAAGTACAAATTGACCAAGCTAGTTTTACAAGTTGGCCCCATAAGTGAACACAAAAACACTACCAATACATGATAGATATGTACATTTGAAGTGTATCAAATCAAGAAGAGTAAGTACAAGTTCACAAAACAGATATGAGGTGTGCAAGAGGAATTGGGGAGTATTCTTGGGGTCTAAAGGTGTGTAAGAGGAGTTTTTTTGGAGTTTTAAGGGTGCGATACAAAGGAATATGTCTATGATTCTGTAACATGTTTTGTTTTGAGGTTGTGATGTTGCAATATGGAATTATAATATGGGAATGATGCTATGAAGTTTTCTAGGGCATGCAGGCTAAATAGGACTAGAGTTTGAAGCTATGTCTAGGGTATGAAGCAAGGAGAGACACTAAAGCATGAAATTTAAGGGTATGATAATGTTGTGAAATGCATGAAGTATGTAGCATGAGGGTGAAGTCAAAAGTATTATGTGTATGGAGATGTTAGATTAATACCTATACAATTCTTACTAAGTTGGTGCTCAGTTGAGGATATTAGTGTATCTAGTAGGTTGGTTCCTACACAATATCTTGCTAAGTTGGTGTTTATACGAGGATATTGGTGTCTCCAATAGGTTGGTGCCTACTCAATTTCTCATCAAGTTACTTCTCAACTAATGAAATTAGCATATCTAGTAGGTTAGTTCATTCTAGGATATTTATACACTTATGAGTTAGTTAAGATATACTTCGTCTAATGTGTCATTAGGTAAAAGTGTGTTTCTGAGTGTGTTTCATTAGTATGTATTAGTATGCATTTGTAGTTAGGAAATCTGATGACCATGATATGTTCCTAACATAGAGTGATCTGATGGTTCATAATCTCCTTGATCTTAATGGCCATTAATCCGTGGCTTAACACCCGATTGGCCCATGATCTTTATGTAAATAGCATGGAGGGTCATTTTCCGATGATCGATTATGATAAACTCTCTTGTAAAATCTCTCTATAATTTTTTTCTTTTGCATTAACAAACTTCTCCAAGTGGTCGCATTGGCTGGGGCCATGGATGTTTCCCTATAGGGGTTTTACTATGTCAAAACATCGGTGTCTTGATATTTGATCTGGTTGTGTGAGTGGTTACTCTTAGCACTCTGTAATTTCTCAGGCTGAGGGAGAAATTGACAGAGGTAACCAAAAAACCACTTTGATTCAAGGATCTATCCCTCAAAGACTCAAAGAGGGATCTCTCTGTATGATTTAGCCTCATTTGGATTGTATATTAGGCTAGTTATAAGAGTAAAGGTTTCTTTTTGAGTTTTTGGTTGAGACAACAAAAGAGGGCCATTGGGAAAAATGGAGTCAAAAAGGTTAAGGTGATCAATGGAGGAATAACTGAGATCATATGTAACAAGGCAAGGTATTCATGTTAGTGGATCCTTGTAGTTTGTGAGATGGAAAAAGAGGAACATATTAGGGTTCACCTCAAATGTATATCATTGTTACCTGAATTCTACATTCAAACTTTAGAAGATAACATGAATATTGTTGCAAGGCAGAACATGGTATTTGAAACAAATCTCGAACTTAATCTTCTAATAAAAAATAAAAGAAAGAAACAAAATGTGAAACTAGAGAAGAACATATTACACCAAGAAGCACTACACCACATAACTATGACATAGGAATCTTGAAACATAATGTCTTTGTATTCATAAAAAAGGATCACTTACAACCTATTGAACATCTTTACAATAGATGGTGATATTTTAATACCATCCTTCCCTTCAGGTCCAACCCTTATGCTATATTTCATTCTATCCTTTATAATATCCCATTACATTCAGATCCTACAGAGTAGGGGATCACATCCCTTCATTAACCATTTCTAAATATTTATGAAAATACCTAATTAATGATCTTACCCAAAATAGATATTTGATCTCCTCTAAAAAATGTACCATATATCTTCAGTCTATTACAATATATTTGACTTTTACCACTGAAAGGGTAAAAATAGAAATAATTGCATGCTGACTATTATCCTAAAACTACGGAAAATACAACAAAATCCCAAGGAAAAAGGTTGTGCTTTGACTTATAAACCATAACTAATCCGATATGAACCTGACACTAGCATATTGAGGATGTATTGTAACTGAAAAATCATTCTAAATGCCTTCAAGCACATTGAAGAATCCATTTTCCTTGATCTAAGGAGATTTATGTGCTTTCTGTTCAGAGCATAACTTTTGACATCTAACGAGGTCAAAACATAGTGTATTTAGCTGTCGATTTTCTGGGAATGATTTTTGGTAGCTAATTATGGAACTTGAAACCGTTTTTAGCTGGCGAAACCTGTAACTGCTCCCAAACTAGTAAAAAATAGTTGAGTTTGATCATTAACCCTGCTTCATCTTATAATCACTTCATTTGAAATCAAGGGAAGCTTCAGCTAGAGTATCAAGCCTGAGGTTAGCTTTAGGTTTGAGCTTTTTGTGAGAAAGCTTAAACTTCAACACTTTATTCATGTCTTGCAGTCTGTTATTCCTTTTGAGGAGTCTGTGATTCTTGTGCTTTACATTCTCATATTTAATGGCCAACTAATCCAACACAAAACCAACTTTGAGAGATGAATTTCTAAGAGTCTCATTCTCTCTTTTTAGATGTCTTTCTAATACCTTTAACTCAACAAGTTCTTCTTTCAGTTTCTAGACCTTAGGTTTTTTGCTCACCTTTTTCTTTGATGATGTTCCAGCTTCTTCTTGAGTTTCCATTTCCACAGCTAGTAGTTGAGTTTCCATTCTATAGCTAATGGCTCTAAATATGAATATGAATATGGCAGATTTAGGACATTTTTTGTTATAGCTTTTCCTTGATCCTCTGCATTTTTCCCAAATTCTAGCTTCCTTTTTGTTTTCTTTATTTTGATGGGGAAACTTGTGTTGCAATTGCTACATGTGACAATGCTCTCCTCTTTCTTTTACTTGTTCTTGGAGAAGTTAATTTTTGTGAGGAAGTTTCTCCTTTCTTTGGTTGAACTTCTTGTCCAAATTCTCCCCAAAATAGAAGATAGTCCCAAGTCTTATTCCTTCTGCTGAGCTCCTCTAAAACTACGAGTTTGATCAAACCATGATGAAATAAACTGTTGCTATCCTTTTGAGGTTTGGCATGAACTTTGGAATCCATCTTGGTAAGACTCTTAGGAAGGTAAAAGGGTATATTCAAGGTTTCTTATAAGTGAAATGAAGGAGGAGTCTGAAGTGGTAAAGTATGATCCTTCCATATCTTCCCTCACAGGTGATGTAAACCTGAATCATTTTTAACAATGCTTGTAATTTCTCCTCCAAGTAGCTCCTAGGAATATCCTTTTTCCATTTCATATTTTGATGCTCTTCCTTAAGAAATGATCTTAAATCAATTTCCTTGATTGAGGTGGTATTAAACCACCTTTCTCCTTCACCAGGAATCTATGTGGTTGCTACTACACTGGCTTCATCTATCTGCATCGCAACAAGCCCAAGATGAACTTTAAATCCATCAAATATTTTGGCAAATGCCTATGTGACACCCTGATGGTACCCCTGGAGCTTCTGGAAAAACATGTAGCATCCAATACCTTTGAATAGTTCATAGGCCTTAGGGTTTGCCTCAAGGTATAAAGCATCCTGCAATTCCTTTCGAAGGAGAGCACCTCCTGTTGAGATATTCATCAGTAGAGCTACTAAAAATGTTTTAAAACTGGGTTGATGACAGAGGATCTAGGGTATGTAAAGGTGAAAGGTGGAATCAAATGAAAATGAAGGAGGGATAAAATGATGAGAGTCAAGAAAAATGCCAAAGGATGAAAGGTTTGGATGACTGTGGGCCGATTTAACACAACCTTCAAACATATAATTGACTAGTTCAAATGAATGAGAAGGATCATGATCATTTGCGGATCGATATGGATTGTATGGGCATGATCTAGGGTTATGATCACTTGATTGGACATGGGATAAAAAAACCATAATCCCTTCTGAAATCAGACAAATGATAACCGAAAGCGGTTTTGGCAACATAACAACAAATCATGACTTGTGTACAGCCACCGATATGAGAGTGATAAGACCCTTTTTAAACCCTTGAGATATTCATTACTTTTGGCAGCTTATGACATGCGTGAATAAGTTTCTTAGCTACCGAAAGTTTTAACTTTTGGTAGCTAAGGACCATAAAATTTCGACCTTTAGCTACCAAAAATCAAACTTTCTACCACAATTAGAATGTGAACCAAATTCATGAAATCCATGATTATGCCACTCTAAACCTAAAAAAAAACTCATATGGATGAATCATAATTCAAACTTACCATGTGACAACATTGGATATACCTGGATATCTTTTTGAAACATTGGATATACCACTCGACCATTACCCATGAGCACCTTATCATGAAAGCACCTTCAACCTGATCAGAAGAATTCCAAAATAGATGATTGGAAGATAGATGAATATATTATAGGACCCTGAGAGTTACTAAAGGTGTTCATCATCTGTTGGAATACTTGTGTTGCCGAACATGGTATCAGAGCTTGTTTGAAGACACACTCATGTTGTAGATTGAGATCGTGAAGCCAAGTTTCCTCATCTTCGTTTTCTTCCATTTTTGTACATTTCTAAGCTGAGAATATTGTTCCATTGTGTCTATATCTCTCATTTCATTCAGGAAGTCTTTTATTTTCACTCGAAAACGTTTCCATTTTCCCAAGATACGGCCATTTCAGCTAGATCCATAGGTATAAATCCTGAATACGCCCTTTTTAATTTTTTTGCAGAGTATTATTATTTTGGTTTTATTTAGGTTTTATATTATTTTTTTATGGGTTTCTACTCTTTTAGATATATGCATGCTCTTTTCCCCGTGCCCTGTGAAATCTCGTAAAATCCGAAAAAAATAGGAAAATATGCATTTTCGAGGTAAGCTAATCGATATCTAACCGTTGTTGTCATCGAGAAACGAAAATTATTTCTTCTGTGAGAAGAGTTTTTTTTTAGCACGCTCTCCAAGGACGTCTTCAACAACAACAAGACCCCCAATTCTCTTACAAAACAATACAATATGTTTTTCTATCCCATTTGGTTAAAATTTTCCATATTAAGTAAGAGGTCTTGAGTTCAAGTCTCTCTTTTTATTACTTTTCTTTGAAAAAGTTTATGCTCTATTGTAAAGTGTATTTCACTTCAAGTATAAAAGTGAATCACTATAAGTAGCTTTAATATTTTAGAGTTATTTGTTTTTCATGCAACTTTTCTTTTATAAAGTAACTTCATTCTAAAAGTGATCCCCACTTCTTTTTATAAAAGTGGGTCACTTCATTACATGGTCCTTCGGTTACCATTTATGTTTTTTTTTTTAAATGACATAACTTTCACATCTGAAGTCCGTTTCCAATGTCTTTTTTTTTAAACCTCCTAATTTTTTGAGATATTTCCATCCTGATCATCATTTTCAGTTATTAAATCCATATTATCTACATATTTAATATGACTTCTTCAAGTAATTTTTTGCTTAGTAGCACCAACTACTTCCAATGAAAATCCCATATGGAGGATTTATTAAGTAAAGGCTTGTACCAGATTACCTTGGGAAAGAAAAAAAATCGAATGATGTTGATAAGAAAGTCAAATGGATTAATAGGAATGAAAAATCACGTGGACTAATCAAAATGTCAATCTCTCCTAATTTAAGGTTCCACCTTCAACAAATTGATAAACCCAAAGAAGTATGGGAAAATATTGAATCTATGTTTGGTAAAAATAATATTATTCGAGCACAACAGTTAGAAAATCAAGTACTAACTTTAAGTCCAAGTGATTTTTCTTGCATTGAATACTATCTATATAAGTTTAAAACACTCAGAATTTTATGTGAATAAAGTAAGATAAAGATAGAAGAAAATTGTTGCATCTATCTTATTCTTTCTAAGCTAGGTAGTGCATATTCTATGTTTGTATCTAACTTTTATGCCATGCAAGAGGCTCTAGGGACAACTTATCAAAAACTCACTCTTGATAACTTTTTTGATGCTTTGATTAGAGAGCAATATAAGCTTGTACAAATTGGAGTGATCAACACTAAAGGTACCTCCAACAAAGCCTTAGTCATCCTTTAGAAATATAAACCCAAGAATCCAAAGGAGCAACATCCTTACCACAACAACAAACAACATAAGGGTCCAAAACCCACTCAGTCAGCTTTCGCTGCTAATGGTGAAAACGAGAAAAATATAAATATAAGAAGACTGACAAACATTGCAACTTTTGTGATAAAAATGGTCATGATGAGTCCAAATGTTTCAATAAGATGGAAGCTTTAGAAGCAACGATGAAGAAGCAAAACATCAATATTGATTCTACTACTTCATCTTCTTCTCATGGACATGCACTTTCTGCTTTTGGTTTCTCCTTTAATACAACTTTTACTTCCTCTTTTGATGAGTGGATTATTGATTCTGGAGCTCGGGACTAGATAGACTCTTGCTCAGATAGTATATGACATGTTCATCACCGTTAGGATCCTCTTGAACTAACACCATAGAAATAGTGGAAGTAGAGGTAGTCAAATAGAGGATATAGTCTCGTGCATAATTTGGGGGGTGCAAGGGAGGCGTGTGTGTTAAGGCATGCTTAAGAGCATCAATATAGCATTGAGTAGTGTAATCCCAGATGAAAGGAATGTCTTTCTACACCAATCTCATAAATCCTTTAGTGAGTTCTGCATAATTACAGATGAAAGGATGAGGAAAGTTTTCTTTCCCTTGCAAACTCTGTAGTTGGGTCAGATTGTTGGGAAGGGGTAAAGTGAGAATAGATTTTACTTTTAATGGATCCACCCTAATCCCATCTTTGGAGACAACGAATCTGAGGAGTCGACCTAATTCGACAGTGAAGATGCAATTGTGAGGGTTCAAACAGATATGGTAAAACTAACATCTAAGAAAAATGGCCCGTAAATGACCAATATGGTCTCATAGATTGGACGAATGAGTGGGTAAATCATCGAGGTAAGGTTCCACAATATATTTGATATCGTCGAAAGCATATGACATGGCCTGCTCGAAAGTAGTGCTAGCGTTTTTAAGACCAAAAGGTAGATTTTGATAAGCGAACGTCCCCCAAGGGAAGATGAAGGTTGTCTTATTTTGATCAACTGGTAGAATATCGATTTGGTTATACCCTGAGAAACCATCCATGAAGGAAAATATAACGTTCCAGTCCAATTATCGATGATTTGGTCAAGAAAGGGTGTAGGGTAATTGTCTTTGGCACAAGCCTTATTGAGATCCCTATAATCGACACAGACATGAATGTTTCACTATTTCTTAGTGACCAAAACGATGTTACAAACCCATTCCGTCAAGGGGACGAGATAAATAAAACCAGACATCAATATTTTTTCAACTTCTGCCTTTATGGCTACGGTTTTCTTAGGATGAACCGAGCGAAGTTTTTGTCATACAAGTTTAACACCTGGGAAAGTTTTTAGCTTATGCACAATGATCGATGGATCAATCCCTAGAATTTCTTCATAAATCCAAGCAAAGACATCACAAAATTATTTGAATAAAGTGGTATAATCTTCCACTTCCTCAGGTTAACAATTGGCATTGAAATGAAATTTTTCCATGATACCTTATTTGATCGAGATGTCGATAGTGATAGTAGAAGAGATGTTGCCAAAATTCCCCTCATAAGTAGTGTCTTGGGTAAGTATGGGATATTGGGGAGAATCGAGAACACCATCAGGAAAGATAAGTGTATATATTTCTCAATTTCATCTATACTAGGGAGAAAAGATGAACGATGATAGTTGTCATCCCAAGGTACCTCTTTGATACTAAGCATTTCCATAATGGATTTGTCTGATGGAAATTGTTTTAGGATGTAATCGAAAGCATAGGATAGGGAATCCAACCAAGATGACAACGAGTAAGTGTTGTATTCCAACAATTGTTGGTCGTCCAATGAGGGAGAGGCATATTGAATGGCATTGTATGAAGACTCAATAGGACTAAGTGGCTTAATGTCACCTAGTGCATAAAATTCCAAAGGACTAGACACAACCCAAGGATAATATGATTCATAAGATTGATATGCCATAGTCAAGATCATATTAATCATGGAAATATGTTGCGATATCAGAGGAAGTGGTGTAGGGAAAGTATCCATAAGGGAAGATTCTTTTAAAATACCTACACCTAAAATTTCGTAAGTGATCTTAGTATATTCTAAGCAAGGAATATTGTTGGTGGAGGGAGTGCGAGCATCAAGGGTATAGTAATATAACTAATCGATAGTGATAATTTTACCTTGATAGGGAAATTGTACACATCAAAATACCGATGAAGTGACGACAGTAATGGCATAAAACCAAATTCTTCCTAACAACAATTTATAATCAAGGGGAGCATCGACTACCTCTACATCAACAGAGACAATATTTCCTCCCAACTAAACATCTAAGGATTGCAAGAGTCTGTGAGGTTGAAAAACTCACCCATCGAATGCTCGTAGAATTGTAGGGGATTGATTAAGAGCAGGTGATTTCAACCCTTTCCAACAAGCTAATGACATGACCCAAGTGGAAGCTCGCTCATCCAGTATGGTGCGATGAATGTGTTGGTTATGAACAACAACATCGATCTGAAAAGAAATCTGGTGAGAAAGTCATGACTTGAAGTTATCAAGGTTAAATGTGATATTATTCGACAACTCGGGATCGATCACGCTGATGGCGGCCAAGAGTGTTCTACGTTGACTTGGACAATGTTGTAGAACTTCGAGAGAAGACATAGTGCACGGTTCTTGAGCCAAATCTTTAATGATGTTGTAGTTTTTGGCGGCACGTGAACTAGGATTAAAAGTTGATTTTCGAATAGTGCTCTTAGGAGGGCGTAATATAGAGTCAAAAGTGGGTTTTTCAATCTAAGTGATCTAGGTTGAGGAGTAATGGTGGCAGGCGATGGGTTCGATGTAGTACTATTAGGGACCTTCTCTTTATCAGGTTTAGTCGGAATGGCATACATTTTGGTGCGTGTGGTTAAATCAATCCCATTAAACATATAAATATGGTAACTCGATGAGGCTTCGTCACTAGGAGGATGACTAGGATTTCCCCATGCCAAAGGAGCAAGAGATTACACAACCATGGACTGTTGCTGAGGAAAAGGTTGTGTCAACACAGCGGGTTGGGAATTCCCTTTGAAAATTTTTGCAACTTCGTCACGATGAGGACAGTCTTGGGTGTAATTATCATCACCACAAATGAGACATGGAAATTTTAGTTTTCATTGGGGTTGTTTCGTAGGATCAGGCGGTCGACTTGGTGTTTTTGGATTTTCATTATTATTATTATTATTATTAGTGGGTTTATTTTTTCGTTTTCTTATTTCACTCAGATTGTTGTGAAGAGGCAAATTGAACTGCATTTACCTTAGATATTTCAGTCAGGAGGGAGGTAGAGGAGAGTGAGGTCGAACCTGTGACAGACGCAGAAACAAAGAGATTAGTCGAGCCAACTGAATCTAACGAATATTGGGTTTTTACGACATCGATAATTCCATATGCATGAGCCATGGAATATGGCTTGGATGGATCGGTGGACATGTGGGGAGCATTTGGTATCAACTCATACGACGTACCAGATTGGGAATAAACTAGTTTTTATGACACCAATAATTCCATCTACATGAGACATGGAAGATGATTTAGATGGATCGGTGGACATGCAGGGAGCATTTGGTATCTCCTCATACCATGTACCAGATTGGGAATAAGCCAAATCCAGGTATTGAGCATGAGAAATGGCTTCTTCTTTAGTGACAACGCCATCCATGGTGACATCACGAGAAATTGGGGGTAAAAGAGATTTAGTAAACCATTCTGCCAATAATTGGTCAAGAATGGTCACTTTGATCAACCTTCGTTGTCATATCCACTCATGAATGTGATTAGAGATATGTACAGAGTTTGTTTGATGAAGTGAAGTCAAGAGTTCTGTACCAATCTCGTAACAGATGGGTAATTGAAAATGTGTGAGAAAATCCATGGCCAGGGAGTTGAAATCTTGAAAGGTACCACGTTGGAGTTCAATGTATCATTTAGTTGCTGAGCCCGTGAGTGTGCACTAAAAAAGATGCAACTGTATATAATCATCCATCAGTGAGTTTGATGAACACCATAAATGAAACGTCATAACATGGTTGCCGGGGTTTCACCAGGTTTACCGTCAAATTTAGGGATGTAAGAAGGTAATTTAGCAGGAATTATCGGCCAAAAAGGAAAATGTAGTATTGTGATCATTTGTCAACCGATATAAATCTGGTAGATCCAACGTGTCTAGGAATGGTAGATGTCGGTTAACCTGAGGATGATACTGGTGTGACATAGGGACACCAATAGGGCCATAAAATAGTTGAGATGAATAAATGTATCCAGTAGGCTCTCCCATATATGGTTTTTGTTGGATGATATAAGAAGAATTCGGTTGTTGTTGAGGAATGTTCACGAAAGGAGGGAAACCCAATTGGTTCTTGGGAGCATAAGTCATTTTATTAGGTTCTGGGGGATAAAAAAAATTTCCCTTGAGGGGGGTTGACAGGCTTTCCTTGCGGAGGGTATACAATTGGCCCTTGGGGAGGATAAGATTGTTTTCCTTGAGGACCCTAAGTGGGATTTGGGACACCCAGAAAAGCTTGTCCAACATATAATCCAGAAGGATTAGGATTTAGTACTCTTCCTTATGGTTCAGGGTATGATGAACCTCCTTGATAAGGTTGATGAAATGCACCTCCTTGGAGTACTCCCTAGGATTGTGAAGGGTTTCCAGAATAAGGGAGTTGTCCCCCTACCATAGCTTGAGTGAACATTGGGGTTTGACCAATAAAAGGGGGTTGCCCCATAGTGAGTACGTGCAAGGGTGGATGTCCCCCAGGAGGGAGATGATCGCTAGACGATGGTTCCCCCCCAGTTGAGATTTGTCCCACACTTTATTGCATGTGTATGGCAGGGTTTTTCATTCAGTGATGTATAGGTGTTCCAACAAAATTTTGTTGAACATAAGGAGTTTTAGTTTGAAAAGGTGGTGTGGTGGGAGTAACACTCAAAGTACCTTGTGTATGACTAGGCATTATGAATCTGTCATTACTTTGGATTTGTACTGATGTAGCAACAGGATTGACTACTTTTTCGATGGGACGGTTCTATCTCAACACCAACAAAGGCAAGAGGGTTCAGAGGTGGTCAACCAAAATTTATTTTTTTGTAAATATCACGTCCCGATGGAGTTCTCCATATGGAACAAATAGGTTTATGTTGTGGATTTACTATTTTATCAAACTGTGTAGGAGTCGCATAGTCATCATTAAAATCGTGTTGCATGTTTTCTATCTGTGTCTTAGTGTATGGCCTCAACAACAGACAAGGACACTCTTCTTCTATGAAATTACCTAATGAGTCCAATCGAAGAGGGAGTGCCTTGATAGGAACTTATGACACAGGGGTAAATATGAGGAATGGGATCCTCAACTGTAACCAAGGTACTTTTAGGATTTGCTAACAAAGGAGTAGTAGTTCACCTAGCATCTGAGTGATTTTCTGCCTCTTCACGATAAAAATCTTCAGGTGAATTAGGAGGTAAGGGTTCGTAGCCTTCTGAAGGAAACCCTTGCATCCTACATGATCTACGAAGACCTTATCATCTACAATCTCAATATTGAGAAACAATTAAGTAAATAAACCACACTCACTAAAAATATAGAAGAACCAACAAGCAAACAATACCTTCTCTCAAAAATTGAACTAGTTGGTGATGAAATCCAACATTACGTGATAAAATTGAGAAGGGGCTAGGATATGAGCGAGTGGATCAGCTACATTGGTGACCTGCTTAAGGGACTTACGTCTTGGCTCAATCTTTCATACAATAATCATGGATTTTCCCTCCAAGGAGCCCGAGTGAGTTTGGCCAACGTCTGTTCCAAGTACAACGAAGAGTTCCCTTCACTGTCACCTTGTACGAGGACCCTAAATATTATGGCTACTAAGGAAACCAACTCACAGTCATCCTTTGGGTAGGTATAATTGAAATTCGAGTACAAACGCATTGGAAGGATAAAAGGTCTCAAATCCTTCAAGAGAATTGAGGACAAGTGGACCGATAAAACTTTAGAGGACCCTGAACAGATTCAAAATTCACGAAGCACCAAGACCAAATGAAGACAATTGGACCTTAAGAAGAACCCCCAAAATACAATCTTACTACTAAGAACGATTAAGCCTCGGAGGGATAATCTTCATTGATCTCTCGAATGCGACCTTGTGCATAAACCCTGTGAGAGAGAGAGATCCCAGCTATGCTTATACGAAAATGGATTTACTCTCCCTATTGCAAGATGCTAAGTTTGTCTTGAATTCTTTGGAGAGTTATTCTCACAGCCTAATCCAAAGTGCTATTCCTAGTCTAATGTTGGTGGAAGAATCTACAAAGAAAATGTTTCTAGATTGATTTTTTATTAGCATTGATTTTATGGTTGTTCTTTACACAAAGGTGAATGAGAGTGAAATTAATGATGTTATGACTCGAATCCCAAAGAAGTAAAAGAATGATAAGCAAACATTTCTTTTGATGGAATTCTATTTATGGGAAGGAGAAGACTTTTCTTTGTTTCACTACCAAACACAAGAATGCAAAAAAATTCATGCAACCTGTTTTCAACAAGAACCCATTTCAGTGCTAAATCATAAAGAAATTGTTTTTGATATCCAAAAACCAATCGTAAAAACTATCCTTTCGTTTGATTATAAATTTGAATTGATTTGGTTTAAATGCTTCTTATGCCAATAAAATGATTTCATTATCGCATCTTTAGTCAATGGGAAGCAAGAATCACGCAAACAAAAGGCATTGTCACAACAGTCAATAAGAGGAAAAAACAAACTAAAGTTTCCAAAAAGAACCAAAAACACCAAAACACACTTAAGAAATTTATGGAAATATATGAAGATCATAGACCAATTAAAACAGTAAAGAGATCCCTGAGTTTCCTTGTAACAATATTTAATCGATCAGATGAACGAAAAGGTATCAAAATGAACCCAAAATATGAAGAGAAAAAAGGGTGATTTCGTGACAAGGAAATACAATAAAATCCAATCAAAGATCAAAACTATTAAAAGAAGCAAGTTGCAGGTCTGAAAAAAGACATAAAATGACAAAACAAGTTCCAGGTTAAAAGGAAATACCCAAAAAACACACCCAGTACAAAGACAATCAACAATTTTTCAAAATGAGGAAAAATCGATTCTCTGGATATAACAGTACTAGAGCACTACAAGGCAAAACATTTTTCTTAGCTTATCAAATGATGTGGTTTCCCCTTCCAACATGTTCTAGAGGATGTATCAAGTGTTTCTATGGTGTCATTCGCAATGTGAAATATGCTGAATGAAAATGTAACATTTATGACACTTGTGAAAAAATTGTGACACTTGCGACACTTGCGACAATGATAATGTGACATTATCAAAGTGAAGAATTTTGACGTGTAAGAACTATTAAAAAGAGAATGAGTAAATGAGTAAATACTTTGAATGTATCAACCCACTGTCCGTAAAAGTTAAATCTATTGAACATAGATGGGACGTATCCAATTGACCCTATATTTGTTGATCTTGCAAGCTCCCATTCTGTATGAATTCTGTAATCCGAACAATAAACGACACAAATCAACAAGGAGTTGATATAAATGATGAAGTTACAATGAAATTACAAAAACTTCAATATGTAGAATTGATATAAACGATTAATTCCTTCATGAAAATACAAGGTTTCAATATGTAATGATGATAAATGAATATAAATCTTCAAATTCTTATTAAAAATTATAAGATTTAACTCACTTATGCAAAGTCAAGCAACTTTGACTTATAAAATTGAACTTAGTCATGGAGAGACAAGCTTGTCATACAACCAATTACAGTTTACAACATGGATAACAAGGAATTATGTCCCATTTAATTTAAATTATAACATGGATAACAAGGAATTATTTTCCATTTAAAGTCTTAGTCTTCGAACAATGAAAAAAAGGAATTATTTTCCATTTAATGTGTTAGTCTTCGAACAATGAAAAAATAATGAGTAGTCATATGAATCTTTGTTTAAAATTTGCTTTTTAAAATTTTTTATTTTTATTTTTTTATTATTAATCAATTTTGTTAAAAAAAATTAAAATTATAAAATTATATTTATAAGGTTAAATTAATGTAAAATCAATTTATTTATTTTTTATTAAAATTTATACAATTTAATTTCATAATAATAAATTAATGCAAAGTATTATTAAATTAATTTCATAATAATAAATTAATTTCATTTTTATTATTTTTGATGTATTAAGTATTATTAAAATTTATAAAATTTAATTTGATAATAATAAATTAATGAAAAATCAAAATATAATTACTATTTTTTTATAATAAAATATTACATTTTTATTGTTTATGATGTATTAAGTATTGAAAGGATTAAATGTTTTAGATGTTATTTTTTAATTATTAAAAATAAATTTAAGATATTTGTAATATTATTTGATTCCATAAAACTTAAAACTCATATAAATATGTAAAAATACAATTTCAATTATTATTAAGAAATTTATATTTGTATTATTAATTTATATTTGATGATATATAGTGGATATTGTATCATAAGAGATATTTTAAAATTATGATTCATTTTGGGTATAACTAAGGTACTCTAAGAGAAAATGTTTCTCATCTTCAATCTTCTTAGTTTTACAAAGATGACACATTGTTGTGTTCCGGGCTATTTTGGGAATTGTCCAATGTCTAGTTTAGCTATGTAGCCAATGAAACTTGTTTTGTATCTTAGAAATGTTGATTTTCTTGTTTTCCCTAGTTAGAAGTGAGAGATACTTTTGATCTTTTAGATTAAGTTGACCACTTACTTGTACTATATATATATATATATCACTTTTGCCACTCATGTTATTTTTTTAGGGATGTGAAGCTTGGGAATGCAAGATCACACTTAATCATGACCTTAAAGATCAGAAGTATCTCTATGTTTTGACTAGATATAAGATAAAAACTAATTTTCATGAAATGCATAGTGAAAATGGGAATTGGACAATTCCCAAAATACCATGACATGAAAGAATCTCTCATCTTTGTGACACCAAGAAGGTTGAAGATGAAAAACATTCTCTTAGAGTGCCTTGCTTATACCCAAGTTAGATAAACTGGGTGTTGTACAATTCTCAAAATACCATGGCATGAAAGAATCTCCCACTTTTGTGACACCGAAAAGGTTGAAGATAAAAAGCACTTTCTAGAATCTGTAAAATACTTTTTAATTATTCTGGGCTACTTCCAGTAATCGAAGGCTAAGACTGTGAAGGCATGCTTTAGAGCTGTGAAGGCATGCTTCTGTATTTGATGGAAAAAAATCCCAAGAATAGTGAAAGCTTAGTGTGGTCTGGTTACCCAGGAGTTTGGTTGTTACCTCCAATGTGATTATACAAGTTGGCTTATACTTCAGTATAGTATTCTTAATTATAAGGTACCCTATATCTGCAGATGAGGCAAGTAGGGTACCTTTTTATTTTCATAAGTTGCACTCATATCGTCTGGTTTCCAGCCACAGTCGAGGCAGTGTGTTTGGAGAGGTAAAGTTTGAATTTCCAGTCAAAATAGTTTTTTGGGGCGACAAGTAGAGTGTTGTTATTGGGCCAGCAACATTCACTCTTCTACTTAGTATTGAATGTTGTTGCTTGTTTGGAGAGGCAAAGTTTGAATTTCTAGTCAAAACAGTTTTTTTTTTTTGGGTGGGGGGAGTGTAGAGTGTTGTTATTAGGCCAACAACATATTTCTTGTGCTGTATAGGTTTTTGAATTTAAATTGCTTTCAAATCAAATTAGCATCCTTATAGGATGAATATCGATTGTTTTTTATTTTAATTTTTCAATTTTGAAAATCAATTTTTCAAAATTTCATTTTCAAAATTTTAATAAACTTGATAGAATGAATGAAATTTAAGATGGATTTTCAATCAGAATCAAATTTTATAACAACATTACAAAAGTTTTATGTAATGAAAATAAAAATGTTGTGAATACCTAAAACCCCAAGCATATAAAGATATTCCTTTACTTTCTATGGAGAATAAACACCCAGAGGTAAATCAAGTACTCTGTTGAAATATATCATTGGAGTAAGCTAATTAAGCTAATTTGGGAGCAAACAGACTAGTTCAAAAAAATGGTTTTGAATTCGGTCAGATTTTCAAAGGTAGTCCAAGTTTTTTATGGATCACAGTTCTATGCATTTCAGAATCTTACCCCAGGGATTTTGAGCCATTTTAAACCAACCCAGATGTTCAAAAAATCAATCAAAATTCTGGATTGGATGAAAATTTAAAACCACACAACCAAAAAACCTGCGGTGAAAATAACTTGGAAAAAAAAATTACTGCTTAGTTAATCCATTCCATATATATATACACTTGTTGCATCTTGCACATCACACAAATCACTACAAGGTATTTACTACTGACATTCACTGCACCGAAAATGTGTCCATAGCTAAACAGAATAGAGTACAAACCACAGCAAAGACACTTTAGTTGTAAAAAAAACAAAGATAACATAAAAACATTGAAAAGTTTTGATCAATTCTGAAAAAAAAAAATTTGAAAAAAAAAAAAGTTATGAATACCCAGACCCCAAGCAATACAAAGATATCCCTGAAGCATATGTACCCAATAATGATGCACATACATACATATAATAGTGTACATCACAAGTACATCACTATAAAGTGCCTATACTGTACATCACAAGCACATTACTTTACTGTACATCACTGTAAAGTGCCTATACTGTACAATGCCTATACTGTACATCACAGTACAGTAAAGTGCCTATACTATACAGAGCCTATACTGTAAAGTGCCTATACTGTACATCACTGTAAAGTGCCTATACTGTACATCACAAGCACATTACTTTACTGTACATCACTATAAAGTGCCTATATTGTACATCACTATAAAGTGCTCATCACTCACCTTCTGTCTCAGATTACTTTATATTCTCCCTGCCGGGAGTGAGTCCAAAGATGAACTGGACAGAGTACAGACCTCAGCAAAGACTGTTTAGGTTGTCACGAACAACAACAAAGCTAATATAAAATATCAATCTTATATATACAGATTCCAACCACTATGAACAAAAAAAACAGGCTCATGGCCTTAACACTTAGGCTCTCCGGCCTAATAAACTCACAAGCCTTACCAACTTATCAATACTCAACTCACCATCCTACAAAACATGATTTACAATTCATAAACATGATTACAACAGGGCTCGTCCTTGGGGATATTACAATCCCCTCCCCTCCCCTTATTTTTGCACTGTCCTTAGTGCAACTTTCACACAACATCAACGAGATTTCCAAAATCATCAAAACGATGTGGGTATTATGCCCGCATAACATCCTCATGCTCTCATGTTGCGTCCCTAAGACCGTACCAGGTCCACTGGACCTTTACAAGCCCTATAGCTCGATTCCAGAGCTGTTTGCTTTTCCTATCCAATATGCGTACAGGATGCACTTGCAGGATACCTTCTTTCTCCACGTGAATCACATTCCAATCAATAATATGATTAGCATCAGGTATATATTTCTTAAGCAATGAAACATGAAACACATTATGCACATTCATGGATGCAGGTAATGCAATCATATATGCAACTGGCCCAATCCTTTCTAGGATTTCAAATGGCCCACAAAATCTTGCTACCAACTTGGCATAGTTTTCCAGCTTCAGGGAACTTCTATTAGCTTTTACTTTCAGGAAAACATGATCACCCACTTTGAATTCTCTGTGGGTTCTGTTTTTGTCAGCATAACATTTCTGCCTGCCTTGGGCAGCTTTTAAATTCTGCTTAATTTTAATCATTTGCTCTTCCATTTCCTTGAGCAACTCTGGCCCAATTACTACCCTATCATCTGGATAATCCCAACTTACTAGAGTATTGCACTTTCTTCCATAAAGTGCTTCAAATGGGCTCATCTTCAATGATGTTTGATACCCATTGTTGAAAGCGAATTCTACCAAGTGTAGGTAGTCTTCCCATTTTGATGGTTTGTCCATCACATACATTCTTAGTGTGTCTTCTATCAATCTGTTCACCCTCTCTGTCTGTCCATCAGACTCAGGATGATAAGTTGTACTAAATTTCAGATTCATTCTGAATCCTTTGAACAATCCTTTCTAGAATTTCAAGGTGAATTTCGGGTCTCTGTCGGACACAATTTTTTTAGGAATTTCGTGCAATCGTGCCACTTCCTTCATGAAAATATCAGCAACATTTGTTGCCTTATGAGTAGTTTTCAATGGAATAAAATGGGCATCTTTTGTAAGCATGTCCACCACTACCATGATCGAATCATGCAACTTGCCTGTTCTGGGCAATCTTGTAATAAAATCCATTGTCACCACTTCCCACTTCCATTCAGGAATGGGCAAAGGTTGAAGCAACCCTACTGGGTGCCTGTGCTCAGCTTTAGCCTTCTGGCATTCCATACATCTGGCGATATATTCAGTGATCTCTTTCTTCACACCTGGCCAAAAGTAATGGCTCTTTACTGCTACCACAGTCTTCTCATATCCAGGTTTCCTAGCATAAGTCACGTTATGCATTTCTCTTAGAGTCACAAGTTTCAAACCCTAGACATTGGGTATATACACTCTGCTTTTGTATAGAAGTATTCCATCAGCTTCCAATGTGTAATTTTCCTCTTTCTGTGGTCTCTCACTCTGTTGTAGCTTTGCTACCAAGTCTCTGTACTGTAAATCTGCATTTGCAGCTTCCAAAATTCTATCCTTAATACCAGTCCTGTACATGTTAATGGCTGAAGCATGTAAGTTGTGCACCTTTCTACTGAGTGCATCGACCACCTTGTTTTCCTTCCCTTTGATATGATTGATATCAAAGTCGTATTCACACAGAAAATCCAACCACCTACTCTGCCTGGCATTTAAGGTAGGTTGGTCAAACAAGTATTTTAGACCATTGTGGTCTATTCTCAATTCAAATCTCCTTCCCATGAGGTAATGTCTCCATTTCCTTAGAGCGTGAACAATTTCTGCCAACTCCAAATCATGAGTGGCATAATTCTTTTCATTCTCTTTCAACTTCCTGGACTCATAACATATTACGAATCTATTCTAACTTAGAACTATTCCCAACCCTTCTTTACATGCGTCTGTGCACACCACAAAATCCACATTTGGATCTGCAATCCTCAATATTGGAGCGTTGGTTAACAATTGCTTCAATCGCTGGAAACTTTTCTCCCGCTCTTCAATCCACTGAAACATTTTCTCCTTCCTTTGCAAGGAAGTGATAGGGTGAGTTATCTTTGAGAACCCTGCGATAAACCTTCTGTAATAGCCCGCTAGACCCATAAAGGATCTAACTTCTGCCACATTCCTTGGCATTGACCACTCTCTGATGGCCTCAACCTTCTCAGGATCCACGGTGATCCCTTCTTCTGAAATAATGTGCCCCAAGTAATGGATTCGCCTTTGATAAAACGAGCATTTTCTCAACTTGACATACAACTGGTGTTATCTCAACACTTGCAGCACCATCCTCAGGTGTTGTTCATGCTCTTCCTCTGACTTGGAATACACCATAATGTCATCCAGGAAGACTATGACAAACTTGTCTAGATACTCCCTAAATACACCATTCATCAAGCACATAAAAACAACAGGAGCATTCGACAGCCCAAACGGTACCATTGTGAACTCGTAATGACCATACCTTGTTCTAAAGCCAGTCTTCTAGATGTCATCATCCTTTATTCTTAACTGGTGATATCCTGATCTGAGATCTATCTTCGAAAAGATTTTCACACTTTTCAACTGATCGAATAGATCATCGATCATCGACAAAGGATACTTGTTCTGGACAGTTACTTTGTTCAACTGTTTGAAATCAATGCACAGCCTCAACGTACCGTCCTTATTCTTCACGAACAGGACCAGGGAACCCCAAGGTGACATGCTTGGGTGAATGTACCCCTTCTTTAGAATCTCTTCAAGCTACAATTTCAACTCTTTCAGCTCTGGTGTACTCATTCTATAAGGATATTTCGACACTGGAGCTACTCCAGGCATCAAATTTATAGAGAAATTGATATCTCTCTTCGGAGGTAGTCTGGGTACCTCCTGAAATACGTCTTCAAACTTTGTTAGTACCACATAGTCTCCAATATTTGAGATTTCATCTCTGGATGCTTCCTCCACACGGGCTACAAACAATTGACAACCTTTCATGTAGCACTTTTTTAGATGCATTGTTGAGATTTCTCTAACGACCACAGCTCTGGGAATTCCTTGGACTGCTTTTCGATTCCCCTCCTCATCCAGGCAAGTAAATTCCTTGTTACGACAGTCCAGGAGGGCATGGTGTTGGTCCAATGAGTCCATCCCAATTAAACAGTCATAAAAACCTAAAGGCAGAATATTCAATTCATCCTTCATTCTCAATCCCTTCATGTCCACAGGACAAGACTTAACCAACTTAGTGACTTTCCTCTTGGTTCCTGTAGCCAACTGCACTAACCAAGACTTTTCATGTTTTCTTCTTGATAAATGCAAAATTTCCACCACCCTAGGATCTACATAACTATGGCTAGCCACTGAATCAATTAAAATAATAAATGGTTGGTTGTTAATCATACCTTCCACTTCAATCATGTGGGACTGAAATTCATCTTGCTTGTTGTCCATGGCCGCATAGATTCTGAGCATTCTACTACCCATGTCCTCCATTGTTTCATCTTGTTGAACATTATGGATAGCTCTTGCTTTGGCATTTTTATGGGGACAATCTCTATATGTGTGGTTCTCTTTACAGCCCCAACACTGAATGGGCATCTGTCTTGGCCTTTGTTCCCCCACTTCAACCATTCTCGGCTCTCTAAATGATGGTTGTCTTTGAAGACTATTTCTGAAAAAAGGAAGTTTGTTTCCCTTCTGCCTCTGTTCTTTCATAAACTTCTTCTGGTCATCCCAAGCCTTCTGAAAGGTAGGATTTTCTCTTTGTTGTTCATATAAGAATTTTCCTCTTCTTATTGTTTCTTCCATAGTCTTAAGATCATCATACTAAATATTGTCACCAATGGGAGGTGGCATTCCACTCAGATACCTATGAATCTTGACAGCCTTATCTTTGATGAATGAAACATACTTCAGTAATTCCAAAAACCTTCATTTGTATTCATCAATGGTCATGCTGCCCAACTTGAGTTCGAAGAACTCCTTCATCTTTCTATCATAGTATATTTTACTCAAGTATTTCCTCTCGAAATACCTCTTGAATTTCTTCCAAGTGATATCTTTCTCTCTAATGTGTTGCACCTACAGAAGCTAATCCCACCACATGGTTTCTTTCCCTTTTAGTTGATACATCGCAATTCTTCCTTCTGCATGAGAGGAATAATTTTGAAGTTGGAAATATTTCCTCATGCCAATTAACCATGTTTTGACATATTCCTCCTTCTTATGTTCTCCATCAAACGTAGGAGGCTTAATCTTGTTCATCTCCCCTTTCAATTCATCCACTCCAGATCTTCGGTGTTTTCTGGTAGGGGATGGGCTTGAACTACTATCTGCTTCCTTACCGGAATGCTTTGGGGAGAAACGACGATGTCTGCTACCACTCGATCTTATTTTTCTCTCAAGGGTCCTGCGACTCCCTGTTTTGCTTGTGTCACTCTCCTTTTCCAATTTCCTTTCTATTCTTTCCAGGCTCTTCAACATCTTTAAGTCGAATTCACCCTACTGATCCCTAACCCTCATGAGCGTTTGACTATCAGCTCGATGAGCCTTGGCATCTTTCTACCATCTTTCAATGATTTTCATCATATGCCCTTCCTTATCCAATTCTCTTCCATTCCCATTGGAGTTTGATCCTTCGACTCCCAAGTTGACATCCCTTCCTTCTCTTTCGTTCTCTGAATTGGAGGCAATCCACACCTCTTCCATTTCTATACTCGGTGTCAATTTGCGGTTTTCCTCACACTCATTGAACTCTGTGCACACAACGTGCAGCAACCAAAGTTTGTTAGGCCTTAAACCCTTAATAAAACTACAACATTCATAAACCAGCGCAAATAAGAAAATGTTTCAATTCCATAAATTTTATGAGATCTGTTTGGCTCTGCAATTTCCAGGTGATATCCCCCGTTTTCTTAGTCCCCAACCCATGTGTCCACGGGCCGTGATCAAACGCTAAACTACTAGGTGCTACGAGGCTCTCCAAATGAAACTTCGGATTTCGGGATTTTGGGGCTTTGGAGTTTCGGGGTTTTGGTCTTGGAGGTTCTTGCACTCGTTTCCCTCTCCAACTCCCAACTCCCAAACTTCCGACCTCTCTCCCCTGGGCCCACCACACATCTTTCTCCAACCAAGGTCGTGACACATGGTGTCCTTAAGAAGGTCCACATCACTTCCGACAACATCATAGGGTCCCACCACTTTCACTTTTTGTTTCGGAGTTTCGAGCATTGGGAGTTCATGCATCCACACATTTTGAACTTTTGTTTGCTAAAATTCCAATATTACGGTATATTCATCTACTTGATCCAATGATCAAGCTCATCTCCTATGATCTACGGTGTAGATCGTTTCGGGATTTCAGGGTTTCGGGTTTCGGAGGTGTTCACCTCTCCTCACTTCCCATCTCCCAAATTTGCGAAATACGAAAAGTTCTCGCGACTAACTCGAGTGCGACTCCACAAGATCTAATGGTCGAGCCCTCTTCCCAGATATACGATGTAGATCTTCTCAGGTTTTCAGGTTTCTGTGTCTCAATGCTCCACACATTTCGAACTTCCATTTGCTAAAATTTTGAAATTACGGTCTATTCATCTACTTGATCCAACAACCAAGCTCCTCTCCTACGATCTACGGTGTAGATCGTTTTGGGATTTCAGGGTTTTGGGTTTTGGAGGTGTTCACCTCTCCTCACTTCCCATCTCCCAACTTTGTGAAATCCAAAAGGTTCTTGCGACTAACTTGAGCGTGACTGCACAAGATCTAACGGTCGATCCCTCCTCCTAGATCTACGACGTAGATCTTCTCAGGTTTTCAGGTTTCTATGTCTCAACACTCCCTACTTTTTCCCGACAACTGAACTCCCGAAAGGCTTCTCGGATATCCTTCTAGCACCTTCTCTGGATCTAACGGTCGTAAGGGATCTCCTTTCCTCCCGATGAGATCCAACAGCTCCAACACTTCATGTGTTGAGCTCTCTCTCTCCCTGTGGCCATATACCACACCGGTTGTGGGTTCTATAATATTGCTACACCTCCTGAGCTTTGTAACACAACCAAGTGACTCCTTGGCACTCAGGAACATTCAAAGGTCCAAAAATCGGTTCTTTCAAGCACGATTCCCACCTGAACTTCGGGTCCAATGACTAGTTATCCAGCCCATTCAGGTTCAGTGTTGTAAAGCATGCTCTGATACCATATTGTAACGTCCCTGACCGTCATCCCACTGGCTGGGAAAACGCTACTATGCGGAACAACATTCTCATACTTATGTAATATGCATTTAAATGAAGTTAAATGGCTTAACAGAGTAACATACAATTACTGTCATCATACAGAATTAATGAAATCAACAGTAAGCATCATCACAACGAAATGCATGATAATATAGTAAGTACCACAGACTAACATCACATATAAATTAAGTACAACATTAATACTTATCTTTGAAGCTGTAGTAACTCCACCTACCACGTGCAGACCTTCCACGAACCTCCCAGCCTTAGACAACGCTGCTCATCACTCTCAGCAATGGGTCACCCCCGAGTTGGGACCAAGCTCCACCCAAGGTAAGGGAATCCTAAACTAGAGTGAGGTTACAACGAAAATGCACAAAATGAAAAAACCAAAAGGATTCTTCCCAGGATGCCTTCTTACACCCACTACTCACGGACTCTCATTCCCCACATGTCTGTTCCACCCGAGAGTATACACCTTCACAAGAACAGTCCATTAGTGCTTCACCTCCCTCTCTAGGCCTCAACAATAGGACGAATTAGAAAGTCTCAGAGCTCTGTAGCTGGTGTTGGACTCTCTCTAGGAGAAAACCACTTCCCAACAGACTCCTTCACTTGGAAAGAGTTGTTCACAAGCCTGACATCCTGCCTCTTCAACCATGGGCCTAACCACCTGACTCTTCCACCGACTTCCACTTCAATTCCCGCAAGGCGAGGATAACAACAACAATAATAGCAATTCGGTTAACTCACAGGTGATAGTAGCAACAGGAATTTGGGTATGGACATCCAAAAATGATAACAGACCACACTATGACACAACACGGTTCAGGCCATATCCAAGATGTTTCGTCTTCACAATAAAACAACACGGATCAGCTTCATGGTTTTCTGTTTTCAGAGATACGTGAGGTTATGCAAAGGTCGATCCTAGAGCTCAACAAAATTCACAGAGAATGGAAAAAAGGAGAGCGCACAATCTTTCTGTGAGGGTTTCCTTCAATGTGCGCGGGTATGTAGAGGCAGACGCATAGGAAAAAGTGGTTTAGATGCCCCCAATCGCCTTGCAAACTCAGGCGGAGGATGACAGAATGAGGAGCGAACCCCCTCAACGACTAACTTCTACATCTTTTAACTGCATGTGCCTGGGTCGACACATGTCACCCATGAAGCTGCATGCACTCCATGAGCATGCGTTCCTCTCCAGGAACTTAGGACAACACTCAAAATTGTCCACCTTAGTTTTAAAGAAATAATAATAATAAATTATTATCCCTTTCTAGAGGTAAGCCCCCTAGATTAGCCCCTGGGCCCAACACTTAGCCTTTCTTTCCACCTTTCAGCCACCATTCCCTTACCCACTCTATGGAAGCTTAGTCCCCCATCACTCATTCATCGTGTTCGGTTTGCATGCAACGGTGTTCATATTTTTATTAACGTTCTTCATAATTACATATACAAAAACAGGCTCCTGGCCTTAACACTTAAGCTCTCTGGCCTAATAAACTCATAAGCCTTACCAGCTTATCAATACTAGGCTCACCAACCTACAAAACATGATTACAATAGGGCTCGTCCTTGGGGATATTACACTTACCATAGAAGTGTATATATTCCCTAGAAAAATCTGTTGTTCTTGGCTATACAAATCGCCCACAAAACAAAGCAAGGAGAAGTCTTATGACTCATAATAGTTTCATGACATTGATGCTTGAAACAATTCACAAAATGATTCTTTTCCGATTGTTTTTTTTCATTAGCCAATGTAATATTTCTTTCCAAACTAAATTAGAAAAAGGAAAAACAACCAAAATATGATCTACTACTTTATAATCTCTAGATAAAACACACCATCCTAAACCATTCCAATTTCTCTTTTACCCATTATCCCATGTAAGTATCTTATTTCCCAAAGCTACACATAAATATTATTGTTTTGGGAAGACTCTCAAGTTTCCAAACAACCTTACACCACCATAATGTTTCACCTCTTTGCTCTTCTATCATTTTTTCCTCATAACCTAATTTTCCTCTAAAAATTCCTATATCTTTATTCTTTGTCCATTTCAACTCATTTTCTAGATTTAAGAGAAATATGCCACTATTATTTTAGAGAATCTATACATAGTATTCATTCATCATCATTTTCACTTTATAAATGCAACTCCTCTATAGACTTCCACATTTATATTGAGCCATTTGTCAAACCTAAATTCACTACATCTTTAATATTGTACATTCGTAAAACATGTAAATCAATCGATAGAATATCAAACAACTTGAAATTTCCACTACAACCAATTAAAAATTCCACTACAACCAACCTATAGATCTTCTCCACTCTTACCTGGTTTCCCTTTCCAATTTTTGATGTAATTTATCTTCTAACTGAAAGAAAATATTTGAATAAATATATACAAATATTCAATGCTCCTTTAATACATTTCCTATCCAACCTCATTTTTTATGCAGTTTATCTTCTAACTAAAAGAAAATATTTGAATAAATATATACAAATATTCAATGCTCCTTTAATACATTTCCTATCCAACCTCAACTAATCTTCAATAGACCCTTCCTTAATATATTTCGACCTCATCACTTTGCCCCCACAAACCTTTCTCCTTTCCTAAAAAGAAGTCTATAAAGCCACTTTGCGGCTAGGGATTGACTAAACATATAAATGTTTTTTATATCGTAGCCTCCATCATCTTTTAAGATAGTTATCTTTGACTACTTCACTAAATAAATGTCTTCAATTTCTTTCTTCCATGTCAACAAGAAGCTAAAACACATTTTCCTGATCTTAACGCGAATTCCTTTGAGAATGTGGGCTAAGCACATCCAATGGATTGGAATACTCTCTAAAATAGTTTTTTCAAGAACTAATCGATGCCCCAAGGAAACTATCGATGACACCAAATTGAAAGTCTAGATACCGTATTTTTAAATAACCATAAACAGTCCTCAAATTTATGGTTCTTTTCCTTAAGATGAAATCCCGAATGATTGAACACCATTATCCGAAGAAGTATGCTTCATAGGTAATATCTGCATTATATTCTTTTTTTAACCTTCTTCTAAACCATTATTGAGCATTGTAGAATCCTACATATTTATATTCATTCGATATGCATTACAATAAACCCTTATAATTTCCTTTACTTGAGTTAATTCCCTTATTTTGCTTTGGATAAAAAAACAAAATGTCATACATAAAAATATATGAGTAAGCACTACAAAATAAAAAAGCTTAAGAACTTTAATGTTTTCTTATCTTTTGGTCTCTAGGAACAACCTACTTAACCATTTAGCCACTAAAAGGAATAAGAAAGGAAACAATGGGCATCCTTTACTTAGCCCTTAGCCCATAACAAACCTAGAAAAAATCTAAGGGAGATCCATTCATCAACCCAACAAATTAAGTTGAAGATATGCATCCTAGGATCAAGTTAACAATTTGTAGGTTCATACCTATCTACAAAAGCACCAGCATAATATAAGTCCAATTAAAATTTTCATATGCTAA
>ML832218.1:17665-32053 GCA_009831015.1 Picea engelmannii | reverse complement strand
TCCTATATATTGAGGGATTCTAATGGGAAAAGGGAAGGAAAAGATAGAGTAAACTTATTATGTCATATTGATTATAGATCTTGGGAAAGGAAATTGGGAGAATCTTCATCAAGATATGTGTATGTAAGTTGTAAGTTTTTTTCGTTATTAATAGAAGATGGACATGATTTTTCCCTATAATTGATTGTATATGGTGATCATAATATTCATAGAGAGTTAATATTTTCATGTCTTTGTGATATATTATTAGATCTATGTTTTATACATGTTACATTTGATCTTGTGAGAGGTGTTTGTTTATTATCGTATGAGTGCAGAATTGTGTTTGTGAAAGTGAAGGATATATTCAAATGGGAGAATGACCAAGGAGCATGCAGGAACAACTGTTGAAGTATTGGGTATGCTTCTCATCCTCTTATCTCGTAGATATTTTCATGTATGATTTATATCTAGGAAAGTATTTAGCTTGCATTTATATTTTTTCCTAGGTCTAGGAAGATTCTAAGGGAGGTACCTCCTATAGGGTACATTTATCCTACAACACTACCCAACCATAGATAATGTTGCACCATTACCTTCCCCCAGCTAGTAATACTTGAACCGTACTCACCACCCTACATCAGACCATGTTACCATTCATCTAGGCCAATACATGATAGTCCTTGCGTCATCAAACCTTCACATACCTTCAATATAGTCATCAACACCATTACATTTCCATGGATAACACATAATCATCACATTTCCAAATTAGGTCTTCCTCCGCCAAAGCTTTCTATGAAGCACCTCGCCAATCATCTTCCCTACTAAGTCAGGTAGACATCCTTGGTCCTCCTAGCCTACATAATAATACACCATCCTAACTACCACTTATGAGTTGGTTAACAAAGATACCAAAATGTATAGACTTATTGTGCACCCTTAGATAAGTTTACTTGACATTCTCTCTTCCATGCCATTGATAGTGGCACCTCACATAGGGACCTTACAATGTTTTTTTTAATATGGTACCACATGGATATTAATTAATTAATTAATTGTATGCATATGATCTATTTACACAATTATAGCATGACCATTGCAATGTTATAATTGTGTGTCAAAATTAGAATATGCTATTGGTATAGAAAACATATCTTGTTTTTAGGTGGATTTTGTCCATAAATTTAGCATGGATTTTGAAGGACTATTAGAATTATTAGTTTTTATCATTAAAATTGCATAATGGAGTTGTTTCAATGGGAATGGAGCCTAGATATCCATTTATAGAGTCAAAATTATACTAAAGATATGCTTATTGTCTAATGTTCTAGAATAGATAATTACTCTCTCCAAAAAAAAAACATATTATTAAATTTACATCCAATATTATATGTTTTTTTGGTATAAAGTGGGTACACTACGTGAAAAGTTTCATACCTCCATCTATAATGTGTATCTTGTATTTGTTTCTACAATTAATCATGAAAATACAATTAAATGTCCCACTAACATGTAGAGTCTATAGTTTGATAAGTGGCTGATGAAAACATAAAGACGTATAACACTTCTTGTAATAAAGTTTCACAAGGTGATGTAGGAGAAGATAGTCTTCGTGATATCTCGAGCTGACAATTCAACCATTTTTCACAAATGTGTTTTTTTTAGGTATGAGTGAGTTCTATTCATATATACATTGAAATTTAGAATATGGTTCAGAGGTCAACCTAATAAATCTATGTCAACATCTCAAATGTTGGACACAAAAGCATACAAATTTACACCATATCGTTGTTATTGGCAACCTCATTTCCATCTTCAAGAAAAAGACTTTGAGAGAAATGTCCAATCTAGTTATATCCAAATTTAAAAATGCATTAACAATCTTCCAAGAGAAAGTGACATGGTTTGGCCCACGACCCCATGAAACTAAGTACAAAGAATGAGATCTTAACATACTAAAACAAGCGTGATAAGACATAAATATAAAGCATGAGAAGGGATCCAGAAAAATATGTGGTTAATCCTTGTACCACTAAAGTGAGGTGGGGAGATTTACCTCACTACCAACTTGGAGTTTGGAGTCCTCTTTTATTTTTTTAAGTCCCTCGAAACTTTCCCTCTTCATAAAGCCCCACTAAAGCAAGGCGGGGAGCTTTATCTCACTGGCAACTTGGAGTTTGGAGTCCTCTTTTATTTTTTTAAGTCTCACATAACTTTCCCTCTTCCTAAATACCCATGTCCCATAGTTGATACCTACATTGTGTCCATAAGGGGGTTTGATTTATCATACAACAATAGTATATTTTTCAAGATGGTATCCAATATGGGAGTAATACATTTTTTATGCATGCCTATGCTACACAGAATCATATCCTTAGTGTTGTAATATACGTCAATTGTGAGTGAGTAGCAGTTGACCCTGGTTTGAGAGACACTATTGTTTATAACTATGTTCTTAAACTCCTTCTCAATCATTTAGATATGAGTGACCCTTCTCTTTTTATGAACTCTATCCAACTTCTAGATGGTGGAGGATTTTTGTGTATTAGTGAAACCCTCTACAATTCTTAGAGATTCATATTTCTACCTACAAGTGCTAGGGTAGGTGGTGATATTTTCTCTTATTCTCCAAGGGTTTGGCTATGTTTCTCTACCTTGAACTGTGGGACTAACTGTCCCAACATCCTTGTGTTCTTTCTTAAGAATTCTTACCTAAAAAGAAGAAACAAGGTAGCATATGTTGGAAATATTGTTGTCATTGATGTCAAAGATAGGGAGAGACTACAAATGTCCAAGATAAATACTACAAAATGGAGATTGTTGGAAATATTTATTTTGGATTTTTGATCCTATGTTTGGATACCCTATGTTTGAATACCTTTTTACTCTGAACATCTAGCTCAAATGGGAGCATATGATATATGGTTGAAAATTTTATTCCGAGACCTTTCCAATAGTATATGACACTCCCTCTAAACCCATAGGAATGAGGAGATATCAAACATTCTGTTAGGTCAAACCATACAAAAAGTAGAAAACGACCAAGCCAGTTTTACAAGTTGGCCCCATAAGTGAACACAAAAACACTACCAATACATGATAAATATGTACAATTGAAGAGTATCAAATCAAGAAGAGGAAGTACAAGTTCACAAAAGAGATATGAGGTGTGCAAGAGGAGCTGGGGAGTATTCTTAGGGTCTAAAGGTGTTTAAGAGGAGTTTTTTGGAGTTTTAATGGTGCGATATGAAAGAATAAGGTCTATGATTCTGTAACATGTCTTGTTTTGAGGTTGTGATGTTGCAATATGGAATTATAATATGGGAATGATGCTATGAAGTTTTCTAGGGCATGCAGACTAAATCTGACTAGAGTTTGAAGCTATGTCTAGGGTATGAAGCAAGGAGAGACACTAAAACATGAAATTTAACGGTATGATAATGTTGTGAAATGCATGAAGTATGTAGCATGAGGGTGAAGTCAAAAGTACTATGTGTATGGAGATCTTAGATTAATACCTATACAAGTCTTACTAAGTTGGTGCTTAGTTGAGGATATTAGTGTATCTAGTAGTTTGGTTCCTACACAATATATTGCTAAGTTGGTGTTTATATGAGGATGTTGGTGTCTCCAGTAGGTTGGTGCCTACTCAATTTCTCATCGAGTTACTTCTCAACTAATGAAATTAGCATATCTAGTAGGTTGGTTCTTGCTAGGATATTCAGACACTTATGAGTTAGTTAAGATATACTTGGTCTAATGTGTCGTTACGTAAAAGTGTGTTTCTTAGTGTGTTTATTTAGTATGTATTAGTATGCATTTGTAGTTAGGAAATCCGACGACCACGATATGTTCCTGACATAGAGTGATCCGATGGTTCATATTCTCCTCGATCTTAATGGCCATTGATTCGTGGCTTAACACCTGATTGGTCCATGATCTCTATCTAAAGAGCATGGAGGTTCATTTTCCGATGATTGATTATGATAAAATCTCTTGTAAAATCTCTCTATAATCTTTTTCTTTTGCATTAAAAAACTTCTCCAAGTGGCCGCATTGGTTGGGGTCGTGGATGTTTCCCCGTAGGGGTTTTACTATGTCAAAACATCGGTGTCTTGATATTTTATCTGGTTGTGTGAGTGGTTATTCTTAGCACCCTGTAATTTCTCAAGCTGAGGGAGAAATTGACAGAGGTAACCAAAAAACAACTTGGATTCAAGGATCTAGCCATCCAAGACTCAGAGAGGGATCTGTCTGTATGATTTAGCTTCGCTTGGATTGGATATTAGGCTAGTTATAAGAGTAAAGGTTTCTTTTTGAGTTTTTGGTTGAGACAACAAAAGAGGGCCATTGGGCAAAATAGAGTGAAAAAGGTTAAGGTGATCAATGGAGGAATAATTGAGATCATATGTAACAAGGCAAGGTATTCATGTTAGTGGATCCTTGTAGTTTGTGAGATGGAAAAAGAGGAACAAATTAGGGTTCACCTCAAATGTAGGTCATTGTTACCTGAATTCTACATTCAAACTTCAGAAGAAAACATGAATATTGTTGCAAGCCAGAACATTGTGTTTGAAACAAATCTCGAACTCAATCTTCTGATAAAAAATAAAAGAAAGAAACAAAATGTGAAACCAGAGAAGAACATATTACACCAAGAATCACTACACCACATAACTATGACACATGAATATTGAAACATAATGTCTTTGTATTCATAAAAAAGGATCACTTACAACGTCCTGAACATCTTTACAATAGATGGTGATCTTTCAATACCATCCTTCCCTTCAGGTCCAACCCTTATGCTATATTGCATTCTATCCTTTATAATATCCCATTACATTTAGATCCAACAGAGTAGGGGATCACATCCCTTCGTTAACCGTTTCTAGATATTTATGAAAACACCTAATTAATGATCTTACACAAAATAGATATTTGATATCCTCTCAAAAATGTACCATATATCTTCAGTCTATTAAAATATATTTGATTTTTACCATTGAAAGGGTAAAAATATAAATAATTGCATGCTGACTATTATCCTAAAACTAGGGAAAATACAACAAAATCCCAAGGAAAAAGGTTGTGCTTTGACTAATAAACCACAACTAATCCGATATGAACCTGACACTAGCATATTGAGGATGTATTGTAACTGAAAAATCATTCTGGATTCCTTTGAGCACATTGAAGAATCCATTTTCCTTGATCTAAGGAGATTTATGTGCTTTCTGTTCAGAGCATAACTTTCAACATCTAATGAGGTAAAAACATAGTGTATTTAGTTGTTGATTTTCTAGGAATGATTTTTGGTAGATAATTATGGAACTTGAAACCGTTTTTAGCTGGCGAAACCTGTAACTGTTCCTGAACTAGTAAAAAATGGTTGATTTTGATCATTAACCCTGCTTCATCTTATAATCACTTCATTTGAAATCAAGGTTAGATTCAGCTAGAGTATCAAGCCTGAGGTGAGCTTTAGGTTTTATCTTTTTGTGAGAAAGGTTAAACTTCAACAATTTATTCATGTCTTGCAGTTTGTTATTCTTTTTGAGGAGTTTTTTATTCTAGTGCTTTACATTCTCATATTTAATGGCCAATTAATCCAACATAGAACCAAATTTGAGAGATGACTTTCTAAGAGTCTCATTCTCTCTTTTTAGATGTCTTTCTAATACCTTTAACTCAACAAGTTCTTCTTTCAGTTTCTGGACCTTAGGTTTTTTGTTGACCTTTTTCTTGGATGATGTTCCAGTTTCTTTTGGAGTTTCCATTTCCACAACTAATAGATAAGTTTCCATTCTATAGCTAATGGCTCTGAATATGGTATATTTAGGACATTTTTTGTTGTAGCTTTTCCTTGATCCTCTGCATTTTTCCCAAATTCTAGCTTCCTTTTTGTTTTCTTTATTTTGATTGGGAAACTTGTGTTGCAATTGCTACATATGGCAATGCTCTCCTCTTTATTTTAATTGTTCTTGGAGAAGTTAATTTTTGTGAGGAAGTTTCTCCTTTCTTTGGTTGAACTTCTTGTCCAAATTCTCCCCAAAATAGAAGATAGTCCCAAGTCTTATTCCATCTGTTGAGCTCCTCTAAAACTACGCGTTTGATCAGACCATGATGAATTAAACTATTGCTATCCTTTTGAGGTTTGGCCTAAACTTTGGAAGCGATCTTGGTAAGACTCTTAGGAAGGTAAAAGGGTATATTCAAGGTTTCTTACGAGTGAAACGAAGGAGCAGTCTGAAGTGGTAAAGTATGATCCTTCCATATCTTCCCTCACAGGTGTTGTAAACCTGAATCATTTTTAACAATGCTTGTAATTTCTCCTCCAAGTAGCTCCTGGGAATTTTTCCATTTCATATTTTGATTCTCTTCCTTAAGAAATGATCTGAAATCAATTTCCTTGATTGAGGTGGTATTAAACCACCTTTCTCCTTCACTAGGAATCTATTTGGTTGTTGCTACACTGGCTTCATCTATCTGCATCACAACATACCCAAGATGAACTTTAAATCCATCAATTATTTTGGCAAATGCCTATGTGACACCCTAATGGTACCCCTGGAGCTTATGGTAGAACATGTAGCATCCAATACCTTTGAATAGTTCATAGGCCTTAGGGTGTGCCTCAAGGTATGAAGCATCCTACAATTCCTTTTGAAGGAGAGTACCTTATGATGAGATCTTCATCACTAGAACTGCTGAAAATGTTTTAAAAGTGGGTTGATGATAGAGGATCTAGGGTATGTAAAGGCGAAAGGTGGAATCAAATGAAAATGAAGGAGGGATAAAATGATGAAAGTCAAGAACAATGCCAAATGATGAAAGGTTTGGACAACTATGGGCCAATTTAACACAACCTTCAAACATATAATTGACTAGTTCAAATGAATGAGAAGGACCATGATAGTTTGCGGATCAATATGGATTGTATGGGCATGATCTAGGGTTATGATCACTTGATTGGACATGGGATAAAAAAAACATAATCCCTTCTGAAATCAGACAAATGATAACCGAAAGTGGTTTTGGCAGCATAACAACAAATCATGACTTGTGTACAACCACTGATATGAGAGTGATAAGACCCTTTTTAAACCCTTGATATATTCATTACTTTTGACAGCTTATGACATGTGTGAATAAGTTTCTTAGCTACCGAAAGTTTTAACTTCCGGTAGCTAAGGACCATAAAATTTCGACCTTTAGCTATTGAAAATCAAACTTTCTGCCACAATTAGAATGTGAACCAAATTCATGAAATCCCTAATTATTCCACTCTAAACCTTCAAAAAAACTCATATGTATGCATCATAATTCAAACTTACCATGTGACAACATTGGATATACCTTGATATCTTTTTGAAACATTGGATATACCACTGGACCATTACCCCTGAGCACCTTATCATGAAAGCACCTTCAACATGATCAGAAAAATTCCAAAATAGATGACTGGAAGATAGATGACTATATTATAGGACCCTAAGAGTTACTAAAGGTGTTCATCATCTGTTGGAATACCTGCGTTTTTGAACATGGTATCAGAGCCTGTTTGAAGACACACTCATGTCGTAGATCGAGATCGTGAAGCCGAGTTTCCTCATCTCCGTTTTCTTCCATTTTTGTACATTTCTAGGCTGAGAATATTGTTCCATTGTGTCTAGAGCTCTCATTTCATTTAGGAACTCTTTTCTTTTCACTTGAAAAGGTTTCCATTTTCCCAAGATATGACCATTTCAGCTAGATCCAGAGGTATAAAGCCTGAATACGCCCTTTTTAATTTTTTTGCAAAGTATTATTATTTTGGTTTTATATTATTTGTTTATGGGTTTATACTATTTTAGATCTACGTATGTTATTTTCTCCATGCCTTGTGCGATCTCGCAAAAAAAAAAAAATAGGAAAATATGCATTTTCCAGGTAAGCTAATCGATATCTAACCCTTGTTGTCATCGAGAAACGGAAATTATTTCTTCTATGAAAAGAGTTTTTTTTAGCACGCTCTCCAAGGACGTCTTCAACAACAGCAAGACCCCCAATTCTCTTACAAAACAATACAATATGTTTTTCTATCCCATTTGGTTAAAATTTTCCTTATTAAGTAAGAGGTATTGAGTTCAAGTCTCTATTTTTATTACTTTTCTTTGAAAAAGTTTATGCTCCATTGTAAAGTGTATTTCACTTCAAGTATAAAAGTGAATCACTATAAGTCGCTTTAATATTTTAGAGTTATTTGTTTTGCATGCAACTTTTATTTTATAAAGTAACTTCATTGTAAAAGTGATCCCCACTTCTTTTTATAAAAGTGGGTCACTTCATCACATGGTCCTTTGGTTACGGTTTATGTTTTTTTTTTTAAAGGGCATAACTTTCACATCCGAAGTCTGTTTCCAATGTCGTTTTTTTTAAACCGCCTAATTTTTTGAGATATCTCCATCTAGATCATCATTTTCAGGTATTAAATCCATATTATCTACATATTTAATATGACTTCTTCAAGTAATCTTTTTCTTAGTAGCACCAACTACTTCCAATGAAAATCCCATATGGAGGATTTATTAAGAAGTAAAGGCTTGTACCAGATTAGCTTGGGAAATAAACAAAATTGAATGATGTCGATAAGAAAGTCAAATGGACTAATAGGAATGACGAATCACATGGACTAATTAGAATGTCCATCTCTCCTGATTTAAGGTTCCACCTTCAACAAATTGATAAACCCAAAGAAGTATGGGAAAATATTGAATCTATGTTTGGTAAAAATAATATTATTGGAGCACAACAGTTAGAAAATCAAGTACTAACTTTAAGTCCAAGTGATTTTTCTTGCATTGAATACTATCTATCTAAGTTTAAAACACTCAGAATTTTATGTGAATAAAGTAAGATAAAGATATAAGAATATCGTTGCATCTATATTATTCTTTCTAAGCTAGGTAGTGCATATTCTATGTTTGTATCTAACTTTTATGCCATGCAAGAGGCTCTAGGGACAACTTATCAAAAACCCACTCTTGATAATTTTTTTGATGCTTTGATTAGAGAGCAAGATAAGCTTGTACAAATTGGAGTGATCAACACTAAAGGTACCTTCAACAAAGCCTTAGTCATCCATTAGAAATATAAACCCAAGAATCCAAAGAAGCAACATCCTCACCACAACAACAAACAACATAAGGGTCCCGAACCCACTCAGCCAGCTTCCGCTGCTAATGGTGATAAACGAGAAAAATATAAATATAAGAAGACTGACAGACATTGAAACTTTTATGATAAAGATGGTCATGATGAGTCCAAATGTTTCAATAAGATGGAAGCTTTAGAAGCAACGATGAAGAAGCAAAACATCAATATTGATTCTACTACTTCTTTTTCTTCTCACAGACATGCACTCTCTGCTTCTGGTTTGTCCTTCAATACAACTTTTACTTCCTCTTTTGATGAGTGGATTATTGATTCTGGAGCATCTTATCATATGGCTAACGATAGAGACATATTTTCTGCTCTAAATGAATCTAACACCAAGAAACTATTTGTTGGTTATGATAAATCTCTTCGTGTTGAAGGATTTGGAATGGTTCAAGTAGAAAATGGTCATTTCAATGATGTATTATGTGTTCCAAGTCTTTCTTGTAACTTTCTATCAGTATATCAAATCACTCATTCAGGTGAAGGTAAAACCGTAGAGTTTTCACCTCACCAAGTTGTAATCAAGGATCCAAAAGATCCTAAGCATGATCTTGCAACTGAAATTGTTGTTGATATTACCATGCTGTACAAGTTTGACAACTTTGGGTCATCATATTTTTCATCATTTTTTGTTTCTCATAGTGATGACTTGAGAAAACTTTGGCATGAGCAGTTTGGTCATCTAAACTACCGCTCATTGAAGCAACTATGTAATCAACAGATGGTGACTAGTCTTCCTCCTATTTCATGAAGAGATGGTGTTTGTGCCAGTTGTTTTCTAAACAAATATCATCCAGATATTTTTTACAAACATGCCTCTTGGCACACCTCGGGCCCTTTGCAGCTTGTTCACAATGATTTGTGTGGTCCAATTTCTTCTCCTTCTTTTTCTGGGTGCAAGTATTTCTTAACTTTCATTGATGACTTTTCCATACGTACTTGGGTTTACTTCTTAAAACTTAAGAGTGAAGTTTTTGACAAGTTTCTGGCCTACAAGGCCCTTGCAGAAAATAAACTTGGACATCAAATTAAAAGGTTAAGAACAGATAATGTAGGCAAATATGTGAACAATAAGTTTACAAGTTATTGCACAACACAGGGAATCCAAATGAAACACACTGTTCCATACACACCACAACAAAATGGTGCTACTGAAAGAAAGAACCACACATTAAAATAAATGGCTAATTGTATGATCCAATCTAAGGGATTAAGTCTAAATTATTGGGCGGAAGCCATCAAATGTGCAAATTACATAGTAAATCTCCCTCTCACAAAGGCTCTTAAAAATATAACATCGGAATAAGTTTGGATTAAAATTAAACTAGATGTAAGTCACTTCCATTAATTTGGCAGTATAGCATGGGCTCACATTCTTGATGAGAAAAGGAAAGCATTGCATCCTAAAAGTGAGAAGTGTATATATTTTGTTTATTATGAAGATGTCAAAGTTTATAGACTTCTTCAACCACATTGTAATGAAATTATTATTATAAGAGATGTTAAATTTGAGAAAATATGTTGGCCTACGAATATAATTTGGCATTTGTTACTTCTTTGGTATACAAGCCTAATTCGACATTTGTGCCTTCTTCGGCCTACAAGACATGTTCAGAGTTTGTTCCTTCTCATGTTTTGGTTTCTTCTTCAGATGATGAAAGTGAGGATGAAAATCCACCTCCACCTTCTCACCTTCCTCCAAATGAGTCCTTTGAACCTAAAACATTAAGAATTGCAGCTCCAACACTTCCTAGATGGGTATGTTCAACATGAGAAGAATATGGTGATGTTGTTGGTGATCCTTTAGATCAACGTCAAACATGTTCAAAGTTCTAACGAGCCTCTTCTCTTTTGGATCAAATTTCAGAGACTCGTGATCCAAAGACATTTGTAGAATCTTTAGGTCATCCAGATTGGGATATAACAATGACTTTCATCTAGATTGGGATACAACAATGAATGAGGAGTATCGTTCTTTAATGGAAAACAATACTTCGGATCTTGTACCTCTTCCAAAAGGAATAAAACTTGTTAGATGTAAATGGGTCTATAGAACTAAGTATGCATTAGATGAAAGTGTTGAAAGACAAAAGGCTCGGTTAGTTGCAAAAGTATTTTCACAGGTTGAAGGAACTGACTATAATTAAACCTTTTCCTATGTAGCCAAAATGAATTCCATACGCCTTGTTCTTTCCCTTGATGCCTCCCATAAATGGGAGGTCCATTAGATGGATGTTAAATCTTCCTTCTTGCATGGAGATTTGCAAGAATAAATCTACATAGAACAACCTCTTGGCTATGTCCATAATGAATCTAGCCTTGTTTGTTGCCTTAAGAAATCTCATTATGGTCTTAAGCAAGATCCCTAAGCTTGGTATGATAAAATGGACAATTTTCTTATTACCACTAGATTCTCTAGATGCCATTATGATCCTGATGTCTATACCAAGAAAGTAGGACACCATATCATAATACTTGTCCTTTATGTTGATGACCTTATCCTTACTGGTAGTGACTCAAAACTTTTAAAACATGTGAAAACCAACCTTAAGAAGAAATTTGAAATGACAGACTTAGGCTTTTTGCACTATTTCCTTGGCCTCCAAGTTTTGCAAACCAATGAATGAACTTTTCTTTCCCAATTTAAGTATGCTTGTGACCTTCTTCATCTCTTTCACATGGAATATTGTAATCCAATCCCTTCTCCCTTCCAGCCTAGAGTCAATCTCGATGCCACCTATATTTCTCCCGAAGTTGATGCCACTTTATATTGTCATTTAGTTGGTATCCTCTTATACTTGACTCATACCCATCTTGATATATTCTTTGATTTTGGTCTTGTTGCTCGGTATATGCAGACACCCCATGAAAGCCATTGGAAAGAAAATGAAAGGACACTTTTCTATGTCTATGTTACAGCTCAGCTCAGGATACATTACAGTTTAGGGGGGATTCCTTTATTGATTGGTTTCAATTATTTAGATTGGGTCGGCGACCCTGATGATTAGAACTCTACTGCAGGTTATGTTTTCAGCCTTGGTTCAGGACCTCTCACTTGGGCTTGTAAGAAGCAACAGGTTATTTCACTTTCTTCAGCAGAAGCAGAGTACCGAACATCGATAAATACAAATCAAGAATCCTTATTCATTCTAAAGATTCTTTTAGAGTTTAGATTCCAACAACAACATCTGACTAGCCTTTGGTGCAACAATCAGGGTAACATCGAGCTCTCCAAAGACCTAGTTCAACATCAGCAAAACAAACGCATCGAGTTACACATGCACTTCATTAGAAAGCTCATTCATGATCAAGTTATTGAAGTGCTATTTTTCCCTATAGAAGATCAAGTTGAAGACATTTTCACAAAATCTTTAACAGAAGTGAAGTTTTCCAAATTTTGATATATGTTAGGAGTTTAGGAAGTTGTCATCAAGGGTGGATAGGCTCTAATTCCTCCTTGAATCTCCTATTGTGTCACTATTTTAAATCCTTTAATCCTATCCCAAGTTGTGCTTAAGGGGGGATGTTAGGATGTTTAGACACTTAGGATTTAGTTAAGATCTACTTGGTCTAATGTGTCGTTACGTAAAAGTTTATTTCTTAGTGTGTTTCTTTAGTGTGCATTAGTATGCATTTGTAGTTAGTAAATATGATGGTCACGATATGTTCCCGACATAGAGTGATCTGACGGTTCATATTCTCCTCGATATTAACAACCATTGATCCATGGATTAACACCTGATTGGTCCATGATCTCTATTTAAAGAGCATGGAGGGTCATTTGCCGATGATCAATTGTGAGAAACTGCCTTGTAAAATATCTTTGTAATCTTTTCCTTTTGCATTAATAAATTGCTCCAAGTGGCCACGTTGGTTGGGATCGTGGATGTTTCCACATAGGGGTTTTACCACGTCAAAACATCAGTGTGTTGATCTTTGATCTGGTTGTGTGAATTATTACTGAAGATGTTCCTCCTCTGTTGGAATACCTGTTTTGTCGAATAATGCCTACAAGCTTTGTAATAGTAGGTTGTTGCCTACAAACATTTATAAAGATTTATAAGTTTTTGTGGTTTTCTCCCACAAGGGTTTCCAAACTAAACTCTATGTTTTTTGATTGAGTTTACATGCATTTTTTGTTTTAAAGTTAATAAATGATTGATGAATGCTCATTTAAAAGGAAAAACTATATTATATTGATTCACCCCCCTCTCAGTATAATCATAAGTTCAATATATGTTGGATTAATTATCCTCATGGATCTTTTCCCATAGGTCTATTCCTCAATTATGTTATTCACAAATTGTTTCTTCTAGTTATAAAGACAACTAATACAAATAATAATGAAATCCCAAGCTTCCACAATGGAAAACATTAGATCCCAATTCCATCTACCATGGATATATTGCATTAATTTTATGATAATAGATGGGTCTCCTCTCATACCAACTACATCATTTTATAGGTGTGTAGTATTGGTTTCCCCTTAAAGTACCCCTACATACATGAGCTTATCCTCCTCTCATATTGTCACATTAAATCCTACATGATGGAAACTTATATAGTCTCCACCTATCACCTGAATAGAGGTAACAACACTACTTCCTATCACCCCATTTGTGGATCTCTCGAACGAGAGTTAGAATTATCTCTCAAAACATTTAAAAATCTCTCCACCAAGAGTTTCCACTAGTTTATATCATGTTAAACATTTCTCTCTTCACATTTTTGGTGGAGTAAAAAAAATGTTAGCCAATAGTTAAATGTCTTATCCAATACTTAAATGTTTTATCCTATAGTTGTATGTCTTATCCATTATTTAAAAGTTTTTATAGATATTCTTGGTTGATATTTAAGATTATCCACTTAGAATCTTGATTGACAATCTTCTTAACTCTTATCTCAGAATTTGTTGTCAACTCTCAGTTCAAAGTTTCTATTTCATTAAAAAGATAAAAACAAGCCCTCATAGTATGTTTTTTACTTTCAACCAATAAATGGAGCCTCTCTAAGCAAGGAAGAGACTCTTGTGCATCTTCACCTTATTCCCAACTAATTTCACTACATGTTAAGGTCCTAACCTGCACATAGGTAGATCAATGTATTCGGATGTAATAAAGGTCAATATTAATAAGACCTTTCAATAAAATAGAATAAGACGGATGTAAGAAGACCTAATAGAAGCTTCCGCTTCTAGAAGGATCT
>ML832218.1:0-12062 GCA_009831015.1 Picea engelmannii | reverse complement strand
CATGTTAAGGTCCTAACCCGCACATAGGTAGATCAATGTATTTGGATGTAATAAAGGTCAATATTAATAAGACTTTTCAATAAAATAGAATAAGGCGGATGTAAGAAGACCTAATAGAAGCTTCCGCTTCTAGAAGGATCTTCGTCTAGATGCTTCTCTTAATAGACCTATTTTGTATAAATAAGGGTCGAGGGTATGAAAAACCCTAGCTTGGATATTATTGTAACAGAGCGCTGCTCGACTGGAGGTTGCCCCCTCGAAGAGGCCTGTGAACATTGCTATCTGATTCAAAGTGCTATTTCTGTTGCTATTTCGTATATCATTTCTGTGTATTGTGAAGATTATGATGGATATTTTATTGTTATTCTGTCATTTCTAGCATTTCATTTCTGTTCTGCATATTTTATATATCTGGTATCTTGCAATGAAGTTGTAATTTTTAGTTTTTTTGTTAGTTTTTTTCTACTAATTTACAAATATTTACGTTTGTTTGTTTTTAATTTGGGTTTAAAATAAACCATACAATTAAATATAATAAATAGAATCCATAGAGGCCAAAAGACATGAAAAAATATCCCTAATATTGGAACCACAAATCGGAACTAAATAAAACTAAAAACTATAAAACCTAAAAACTAAAATCTTCGAAACCTCTTTCCTTATAAAATTAATTTTAGTTTCCTTTTCTAATACTATAGTTTTATTTTAATTTTTTCTTTCAACATTCATAAAAAAAAATTAGGCTCCATCAACATGCCAAAATTCTACCAACTCTTTTTAATCATATGGTAAAATGCTTGAATGATTAAAAAACATAAAAATGAAAATACATGATTGGTGTCTACATGGTCTTGTTTTTCTTGGTCTTCACCTTATTGTTTCTCTTGATCTCCACCTTGGTGTTTTCTTTGGCCTTTGTTCCTCTCATTATGAAATATATCTTGGAATTCCCAATTTTTTGAGATAGAAAGTATTAGTACATGTTTTGTCCAAGACATCCATTGCAATGAAAATGAGAAACCCCAAATTTGTTTTGTCCACTCTTCTTCCTTGTATATAGTTCTATGTGAAAATCAATGCTTCACTTACCTTCAAAAATAATGTCACATTCAACAAAATATCTCCTTATTTTATAATTTACTTGTATTTTTATCAAATGCTTATATATTCTTTGTTGTTTATCATGCCCTGTTAATCCTGTTATCATGCAACTTATCTTGAAAATCCCAATTTACAATTGGAAGACAATAGAATAAAATGCATGCATCCTTAGCTCCTACACCACTAACATAAACCATATTGAAAAGAAATATGACCTAAGTTTGCTAAAATTCAATAAATACATCATTAATCTACCCTATTCAAACACATAGTGGAATGATCACTTATTATACTCATCAAATATATAATAAGTTACATGTGAAAAAGAATATGGGAAAGCATTCAAATACATGCTAAAGATTTGTGAATCAAGCAAATCTAGAAGCACATGGAAATATAAAAGAATTTAGGGAGAAAATGTGTTGAGTTCAAAAGTCATCTTATGAAAATAAAACCATAAGAGAACAAGAAAATTTATGTACAACTCTCATAGGACAATTACAGATAATCACTTAGGCTAGTGATTATGTATAATTTTCTAGCCCGGGTGATTTCCTTTATATCATAATCTAATAAAGCTTCTTAGTGTTTTTCCTAAATCAACCTTTTCTCCAATAAAATTGTTTATTCATTCAACACTACAACGATATCAATGATGAATAATGATCCCCAAGAAAGGAAGATACCTTCATACACCTCCACCTTATTTCCAAGTGGTTTATATTTTTTTGTTTTCTTCTTCTTTGAGAATGTTTTCATGTATTTTTAATAAATAAACCCTACAATTGAATCTAATAAATGGAAATAATAGAAATGTTTGCAGCTCAAAGAGTTAAAAAGGAAATCATAGAAATGTTTGCAGCTCGAAGGATAAAAACGGAAATCATATAAAAGTTTTTCTTCTTGTGTATGCATGAATCTACATAAAAAGATGTGTTTCACTTTCTTCGAAAATGTAATGTCATGAACAACACCTCTCTTTATTTAATAATTTATTGTTGTTTCTACCAAATTCATAAATTTAATTTATTATTGTTATAGTCCAAAAATTCCTTACCTATGCATACAAGACATTGGCCTTTCCACTTACATAATTTTCCAAAATACTGTTGAGGCTTCCTAAAATTCATTTTTTGGAACATGTACTTTCCCTATTGAATTGATATCCCATGTACACACGCATGCTACATACTAGTTATCTCACATACATACGCGAGCTACATACTAAGTGAATATATCATGACAAGAAAAGAAAGAGAATAAGAAAACTTTGCCAAAACACCTTCCCCTTCTTATCCCAAGTTTTGCATCATATTCTGAGATTTGGCCTCAACATTCCCCTCTATCCCTTTCTCCTTATATAACCCTTTCCCCTTTCCCAACTAATAAGTTGGTTGTGAGAAGCAAGTGTGGGATTGAAGCACTTAGAGCCACGATAGAGGAGCCCGGACCTAGTTCATGGAGCGATTACCAACAAATGTTGTAATCGTTTTTGTCTTGAAGCTTAATAAAAGAATTAAGTCTTGTCCCAAAACATTATGTATTTATGCTTTTATGGATTTGTGCATCTATCTCTCTCTGAACATTGAAAGTGATAACTAGAGAGTGCATGTATTGTAGCATCATTTTCCTAAGCTTTTGCATATCATCTTTGGGAGGAGACCCAGAATATAGGAAGTTGCAAAGGCAAAAGAGGTCTACACAGGGTGCAAGGACTAAAGGTTCACCCATTGACCTTCTTTCCTATCTCTTGTCATTTCGTTTAGATAGTTTTGGGGTAGCTTAAGGATACAACAGTCTTTTAAAGGAAGTCGACCCTTTACCTGTACCTAGACCCAGTGTAGGGGGATTTTCCCCATAAAAATGATTTCACTTAAGCTATATATTTATGCTTGGTTCATCCTTTCATACATATTTAACCCTCACACAATTAACATAAACCATAACCTTAATGGAATTATACACATAAGCCCTAACCTTAATGAAATTATTTACAAAGTTTTTCATATTTCATTAAAGACATCATTAGCCTAACTTATTAAAATATATAATAATAAGGTGAATTCCCATATCTATCAAATATATAATAATCTACATATGCAAACCAAGATGGGAAGAAACCCACAAGAAATGTATACTAAGCCTACATATGTAAACACATTCGACTACTTTGTGAATAAGTAGAATTACAAGAAAACGTTATCGATGTAAAATCTCCTCTTATATAAATAAAACCAAAACCCTAAGAGAACATGCAACTTTATATGAAGTTTCCATAGGATGGTTATAAACAACCACTAAAGCTAGAAAAATATGCAATGTATATAACTTAGGGAATTAGTGGAACACGTTGAAATCAAAATTGAATTTGATAAGTTGTTTTTTTATTGGAATTTTGCATCATGTGTTTTTTTATGACATGTACTTATTTATTTTCAATAAATTGTTAACAAATTGTTATTATTTAGTCAATTGTTATATTGAAATCAAATTTAGCCGTGAACATACATGCTTAGGAAAATTTCCACTCACGACATGTAGTTATTAGTACTGGTTTAGTAGTAAATATAGGTTTATACAAAGTTGAATTCCATGGTATAGTTTATTATATTATTTAGAGTTTTAACGTATTTAACATTCAATTAGGTCATGTCATTTGCTAAAACGTTTCAATAAAAATTTTGATATCAATAAATGTAGAAATAATATACAGTATGTCATTCAAGCTCATTCAATTTTCCATACTAAATAAAAATGCAAATTAAACTAATTTATATGTGCATAACAACAACTAAGTGAAGATATCATCATTCTAACAAAAAATATAGATTTATATGCATCAATTCTACTCAATTTAACCAAGATAGCTCAGAGTAATTTACATAACAACCATATCAACATTTAACATGAATTAACACAACAAAAAATGACACTTACCTTAAATATATGCAACTTGCTGCAGAGGATGGATGTTCCTCCGAACCATAGCCTTATTGTTCTAGTTATCAACATCAAGACACCTTCAAGCTACAACTATGAATCTGCAAGAGACGGTGGCACCTAAGGTTGGCTAATGTTCGCCTCTCAGTAATAAAACTCACAGTTAATTCCACTCCACCAACTCTCATCCCCTTAAATTGCACCACCTAAGGGATGGAATCCTCCTTCATTGCTCACAATCCCTTAGGGCTTTTCGCTCCCCTCTAAGGATTCCAACACAGATTGGATAAGAATTCTACTTCCTGGGACCTCACGAATTCTACAGTTGCAACATGAATTCTCCCAACAACAAAATGCGCGCTTCCTTTGAATAATTTCAAATAGAACTTCACTCACAGGCCCACAAACTCTTTCTCCACAAAATTCCATCTCCAAATAACTACCAAACATGCCCACAATATCTACCTTCAAGCTTCAACACTCAAAACTCTATTTCTAGCTAGAAAACTCCATGTAAAAATAACTCTCTATGCAAAAACATGAATGTGCAAATCTAGTGTCCTACCTATAAAAATTTCATTCCTTTCTCTAGATTGTTTGACTTGCACTCTTCCCCATGCTAATTGTACTCAACCCCCATATGACTCTCACACCCCCCTTCTTACATGAATTCAATGATTGGGCTCTATAACACTGAACAACTAATGGAAGGTTCATGGTAAGGATAATTTAGAAAGAAATAAGAAATGGGTTTTGGTTTAATAGGCATGGGTAAACTCTCCCTCTTCGACCCCTTCCCTCTCTTTTGAATACTTAGCCCCCAAATCTATGTTCATGTCCATCTGCAACTAACAATACATTTTATTCAATATATTCAATTTACATCATTTACATATTACATCGCTTTGGCTCTCAACCATATACTATATTTACAATATACATCACTTGACTCTCACCCATGGACTACATCTACAATATATATAGCTAGTTTGGGGTTTGAAACAAGGATGTTATAAGAGTTAATGTTTTGGATTCATATATGTGGGTAGTTTTTATCATGAATTGTCATGAGTTACCAAGGTTCATTAATTGTAGGTAGTTTATTGGTAGTGATTCAAGTGGTAGTAGTGTCAAGATTAAGAAAACTCTAAAAGAAATAATAAACCAACAAAAAAAACACATAAATTATGCACACATCATTGACACATGATTTACCTTGGAAAACATTTTTGGGAAAATCTAACCAAAGATATCTTGGTTCCCTTGACCAAATCTAGTCAAGCTATCCTAGTGAGCCTTCACCCCTCACCTCTAGGTCCATTACAATGGATTATATACCGTAATCCTATTTAAAGGTTTCATTACATGCAATCCATGGGCACAATAACATAGACTACCAAAACCACGGGCTCGAAAATAATCTCTATTGACCTAAAATGGATTTAACTCATTGACTCTTTGATTGAGTCAAGTTTAACCTAATATTTCCCCCTTTAAACTTGACTTGGGGTAATTATCTAGGTCCTATCCCCCTCAAAGTTTATAAATAGGGTATCTAGGAATATGATATGCCCCGCCCCCCCAATATCACCTAGGTCCAAGTCTATAGTTTACTAGAAGTTTACCAAGGGTATGCATACCTAACCAAGTCTTATGGTCGTATTTCCATTTACATGTAATTAAATTTTCAACTCTGTTATAATAATAACATTTTTTTATTAGTGTTGTTATTACCTTCAGGACTCCATGGGATGCACTTATAACCATGTCCATGGCTTCTTTTACCAACACTTACAAATGTTGTCATCCTCTCGACTTGACATTGATTTGACCTCCACCTGCATATTCTTGTGGTAGTAGCTCCTGTGTATTCAACTGTCATGGAATCTCCCCATCCTCTTCCAAAATATGTTCTGGTCAACATAGGAAAAGCCAAGTTTGTACCAATAACCTCAATCTTCATTGGTTTACCATCAAACTAAACACTATTGTACCTCTGCATTGTTGCAAGTGCATAATTTTTCCTTGAAAAAATCACGTATGTTGTATCCTCAAAATGACCACTTCTATTATAATGGACTAAAAATTGTTTCAATTCACCAACCTATGAAAAACTTTGTGTCATATCATCATTTGAGACATACAATTCTGTACCATTCTCAAATCCATTTTGCATGCCAAAGGCTTCCATCCTATCTTCAAACATATCATTTTGCCAAAAAAAACCTTGGCTTGTCTGAAAGAATTGAAAATTGTATATGGTGAAGATCAAATTGGTGGCCCCCCACCTCCTTTGCTCATGTTTCTTTCCTATACAACCTATAATTTTAAGAAGTTTGCATGGCTTCAACTTCCAACTCTTTACTCAATTCCTCGATACACTTATCAAGTAATTGGTTTCCGTGTCCATGCTCTCATCCACGTCCCTATATGACCACAACAACGCCTAAATAAAATCTCATGACCGCAGTTCCAGCCACTACCTCAACTCAATATCGAAGTCGTCAATAATTTCCAAGGCCACACCTAGGATGTGGTCAACTAGATAAACATTGCAAATTCCACTAGGCATCGTGGATTTTCACTGCAAAATGACCAATCCCTTATTGAACTTTTTTGGAAGCCTTCTCTCTTTCACCAAAAACTCTTATTTTTTCCCATTTTCATCTAGTTAATGCCATAATGTGCAAAAACAAGGTAATAAGTTGACTTTTGGAATACAACTTTTAGTTTTTCTTGTAAATGATAATTAAATGTATTTTCGCAAACAATTTCCTATAAATCAATTATTACAACAATTAACCCTATTTTATGAGTTATTACAGGTTTTACGAATTATTACAAGAATTGATGGTTGAGATACTTCCCCTCAGTCACAAGGAGAAATTCCACTTGGACATATTTCATGGATACCTCAAGATGATGAATTACCAATCTTACTCTTGCCATGGCATTCAGTACCTAACATTCAATGCAAGTAAAACTTGATGAGAAATTATTACAGGAAATTTGCAGAGTTAGTGGCAGACAATTATTACATGAAATACACAGGAATCACATAGGCCATTTTGCGGGATCATTTGTGAGCATATAATGGTGAATATAAAAAATATAGAACATGGGTTTTGTCGAGAACATGCCCATTTAGGTGAAAAACATGGTAGTTCCCAAAAAGTGCATTATGTGGGATGTACGAGCAGTTCTCCAGAATAGATTTGCCCACATTTTTGGGTAATGACTGATTTTCGAAATCACATGTTAATGGTTGTGCCCAACTAAGGAATAAAATATGTTTTCAAGATACAAAGACAAGGGAATGGATATAAAGAGTCTGTTAGATGCAATTTTTTATATATAAACAGACTGAGCAAATGTATTAGGAGTTCCATATCTATATTATCAAAGCATATGACTGAAAATGAATTGTATCTGTTGATTCAAAAGCAATTGACTGAATAAAATGGAGCTTTTCCCTTTAATTTATGAGTTAATATTTCTTTCGTAGTTTTAGTTTTCCTTAACAACATATTCGAGGAGGGCCCCGTGGTCTATGTTGTCTTTTTGTAAGTTAGTTTAGCAATTTCTTTTGTTACATGCATGCTTTGTTTTGATTTCTTGTAGAACTAGAATTCATTTTAATTGGCTTGCAGAAAAATGTTACTTTGACTATGTGATCTATGAATGTTCCACATCTAGATGTTAATGACAACAATGTGATTGATTGATCTTTCATCTTCCATGCCATAAAAACAATCTTCAAACTAATATACTCAGAGTTCACTAAGACTATAATTCCTTTATGCCTTTCTTATGTCTTTTTTCATGTTGACTAAAACATAGTGTATTTGCAAGTAGACATACTTTGACAGTAAATGGTTTACTGATTCACTACCATAGACAGTCAAGTCTGAGTGATCATGACCAAGAGAACCATTTCTATTTGTGAGTCTAGTATTTTACTGCTTTTATTTTTAGTAGGACTTCATAGGTAATTTCAAGACTAGTTCTGCACATATTTTGCTAGTGTCTCATAAGTTTACTTACCTGGATTGATAATTAAATGTTGAGGAATCTATACCACTAGATCATCCCAACACTCTCCTTGAAATCCCATTCAGTTTCATAAAAATCATTCGTGGGATTATTAGGTGTGAAAAGACTACCCTCACATTCCTCAGTGGCACCATTCTTGGTTGGAAATTTACCACTATTGGGTGTTTTCAACAAGGGGAGAATGCAATGTGATTGAGGGATAATATTCAAGGCCAATGTCAGCTAGAGCTTCGCTTCTATCGATGTCCACAAAGTATTTAAACCTTCCAGATATTTCAGACTCTCCTTCATCTCAATAACATGAATCCATCACGCAAGCCTCTCTTGCTAGAGAGTCCAAGCCTACTAGGATCTGATCCTAGTTACTAGCAATAAGAAAATCTTGCAAGAGAAATAATAAACCAACAACATAAAAAAAAACAAATCATGCACACGTATTGACACATGTTTTACCATGGAGAACTCTTATAGGAAAAACCAACCAAAGATATCTTTGTTCCCTTGACAAAATTTGGCCAAGATGACCAAGTTAGCTTTGGCCCCTCATCTCCAAGCCCATTACAATTAATTATCCTAAGCCTGTTTAAAGACTTCATTACATGTAATAAAAAAACCGCCATTGTTGACCTAAAACAAATTTAACTCGTTGACTCTTTCACCAAGTCAAGTTTAACCCAAGAAGTAGACGCCCTTCAAATGCATAAGTATATGCAGAGCACAAATACAGAGTAATTGATTATAAATTTGTTTAAATCTATTTTGGACTAGCATTTGTGAATTCAACAGTGGTTACTATGTTTATGTACACCTAAATACTAATTTCTAAAAGATGCTAAGTTCAAATGATGTTAATCATCTTACAACTACTTACACATGTCATCTCCACATTTTACAACACTGACAACATCCCATCTCACCTACTTCTCCACCAAGCCAAAGGATATACTTATGAATTTAACTACCCTTGTTTATATATGCTCATGATTTTTTCTTCTCATTGAAATATTTCCAATGAGTTATGGTGCACCTAAAAACAAGTTTGAATGCAGACGTTATGGTCTCCACAAGATAGAGATCCAAATACTCCCTACAAATCCAAGCGGAAACCATGTGAGCTCACCATAATTCATATATGAGGAGTTACTAACATGCGAGAATCCACTAGAAAATTTTGTAAGCATCATGGAGGTTCCAAAAGGATTTCAAAACTCTAAACCAGACCTTAATTCTAGCTATGAAAGACCTAATCAAATTAGGGAAAATAACTCACTTTTTCACTAGTAGTAGGTTATTTCAAATCATGAGTAGGAGAGTCGAGGAGATGATAACATAGAATAGAGATCGGGAGGTGCTGACATATTATAAAGGAGATGCTAACACACTCCTAACATCTTAACACACTACCAAGTCATTTCAGGTGGTGTAATTTTCCTTAAATAATGGTGACGAGTCAACTCACATTCATGAATAAAACTAATAATAACTATCTCACAACTAATTAAAAACTGAATTATGATGTCAAATCCCAATAAAACGATCCCGTGTAAACTTGTTCTAAACTTTATTTTATTTGTAGATTTTGGGGATTTGGCATTTCGATTAATCTTAAACTAATTGCATTGCCATCTTTCGATCTCATTCATTGTATATCTCATTGCTCGATACCTTGGAGCTGTGTAATCGTGTTCTATATTTGTAACTCCCTACACGCCACCATTCGGGCTGGACCAATACACTCCCTACTCAGCGTTCTGGCTGGACCGAAATCTAAATGCCAGATGAAACTTGACCAAAACATATTACATTTTACCATTCCCACTGAACCAAAATTGAAACGCAACGCTTTATTTTCTGGGCTTGGTAGGTGGATTTTTAGTCAACACAAACCATGGTCCCCCTCGCATCAAATAAACCCATGACAGCATCACCAACCGACCTTTGCAATGATACGATTCGACAAAGCGAGTGGAAAGAATGATTCGACGGAAAACATTGGATACGCACCGTTCCTTTTGTTTCCGGGTCTGTGTTTTGTTTTCTCACAAAACCTATTATAATTTAGCTGTTTTCAGTTAGGAAAGATATTACTATTGTTATCTATTAATGTGGATTGATTTATCTTTGTTATTTAAGGAAAACCACTACATCTAAAATGATTTATTGGTGGTTTGTAAGAGAACAAATTACCACTCCTGCCATATGCCTCCAAGTCTTAGATCATCAACTTGTTTAGTAAATTCAGAATAATTTAACCATTAATAAAAAACTTTAAATCTTACTCCACAACTAATTTCAAAATATTATCATTTTACTCCTCCATGACACACTGCTTGATTAGCTATGAATTATTTCCTTAGACATAACAAAACGCCTTAAAAACCCAACACCAACACCCAAAGGCATCTTTGTTTTTGAAATTACTTATACCCTTGACACCAATGTTTGGTAACCTAATTTGGAAATATTTACTATAGAATTATATTAGATCTCCAAATTCTTCCACATGTGTATTGATGTGCTTCTTACTTTTATATTTCTTCTTGAGATACGAACAACTTATAGCATTAACCATTTTCAACTTATCAAAATGTACTAAAGCAACAATTATTGTATACCAATTTATAATACATAGTTAGTCTCTCATACTAAAGTATTGATAAATTCAATATATATATATATATATATATATATATATTTATATATTTATTTATTTATTTATTTTCATATTCGACCTTCTGAGTTTTAATGTGGGTATGCTTGTGTGAAAAAGTTCCATATGTCTATATTTATGATAAATATTTTGGATTTATTTTTACAAGAAATACAATTCAATATCCTAGGAGTTTAGACTTTGAAAATAAATGTAGTAAATATTATCTTATTGTTGGGTGGAAAGGTGAAAATGTATAATGTTATCATAAGATTTGTATTTGTGTAAAATGTTGCACAAGATATTAATCTTACACAACAAGTAGAAGTAATTGTGAGTGTTATTTAGACAAATGTTTTCATTTTTTAATGCTAGGTTAAGATCTAACATAAGAAGGACTTCCCTTGTGACCACAAGGGATCCTATAACAATCTAGAGGAAAGTCTATGCCCCCTATCTTGGTCACTCAATGGAATAGGCTAGGTGTACAAAAGTAGAAAGGATAGGATTAGTTAGACAAGGTAATTGCTTGACATGTGTGAGACAAGAATGTATTCCAATGCATATAATGAAAATTACCAAGTTAAACCAACTACTAATCACCTCTAGAACACAAGCTTTTCAAGTAGAATGATTGTTGTTGTAAAATTACAACAATATACATGTGTATATCAGAAAAATATGTTTTGCAATAATAACAAGAAGCCAACTGAGAAAAAATAGTAATTATAATTGAGAATTAAGCCTTCAATGAGTAGATCAACATCCAATTGTCAAACAATATTTCTAGGCAAATTTCACCACAATATTAGGTAAGTATTCAGTAATATTGTCAACCCCTAATGGATGTAACATTCATTTATGGAAGCAACAATATTAGTAATGAATCTTCAAGGCATTGAAGCACAATTAGGTTTCCATTGAAGTCATAAATCTATAGTAAGAGAACAATTTTGAGATTTTTGAGAGAGTTGAGCTTGTTAGGCCATGACAAGCATAAGAGACTAGTGTTGTTTTACTTCCTTGGGAAAATGGATTCATGCACAACCTGAAGATCAATTTAGAATACAAGGAAAAGGTGAGGAAGAAAAACCCTAGGACTACCTTCATAGGCCTAGGATATCTCCTTCTTTCCAAGTCACCTAGCTTAAGTAAACTAGAGAACTAGGTTTTAAACCCTAAGGGGATAACTAATCCTAACCCTTAGAACTAAAACCTAGCCAATTCAAACCTTAAGGGGATAGCCACTCCTAACCATTAAGACAAACCTTGAATGCTTCAACAAATCAAGATAGATAAAAAAGGAGGAGGCAGATAA
>ML832217.1:32957-62469 GCA_009831015.1 Picea engelmannii | reverse complement strand
GTTAGCTGTGGAAAGTAAAAAATGACAATTTTGAAAAAGAAGACTTTACAATCCAAATTATTTCTAAGTCAAACCAAAATCTAAAATTTTTCTCAGCTATAAAAACTCAAAAGTAACTTGAGGACGCTACCAATAGCCATGATGGCCACTACAAAATTCAACCGAAAGAACGGTTTCATTTTGGGAGTTAACAGAAATGAATCCCAGTATTTGTCCAACTGTCTCAATTCTTCGACTACCAACAACTTGATCAATGAAAAATAGAATAAATTTTTCCTCGGTTCGCCAGCCTCGGCCTTGATGTTGTCTGCCATCCTTTCTAGGCTTCGATGCAAGAAGAAAGGTAGGTTCAAAGGTTTTTTCCCTGTGAAGTGCATCAACAGCCTGATGTGGTATGGGTATACTCTGTCAAACCTTCCTTCACAGGGGAAATACCTTCTAATCACCTTCTAATCACCTTTAGGCGTGATGTGTTTCTCTTACACTTGTCCTCCTCAATAGGTAGGTTTACTGACTTGGAACGCCTGCTCCGATTTTCCCATTTAGGTAGTTTGGCTTGATAAAGTCTCCATAGCACAGAACATATAAAGGAATGCCTCTAATCCACTTTTCACCGTGCAGAGGGATCTCTGTCGCAGCTGACAGAGTTTCCTCTATCACTCGGAAGGTGACTCCCTCAATGGTCGCGCAGAATCCATTAAACTTGAGGGTGAACTATTCAGTTAGCTTCGCATTGTATCCTTTGATCTTCTCACAGTAGCGCATACATCTGACCTATTCAAAGGATGCCCTGATCTCCGGATCTTCATTGATTAATGCCAGGTCTTGAGGCTTAGACCTCACAACCCTGCCACTTCACGCCTTCTTTCTTATGCTTTGGGATGTTGTCATGATGCAAATGTGTATTTGTTTCACTTGTGCAGTAATCAACAGTAACACCCTCTCTGCGTGTCAAATGAGAATGATATACTTCACAGAGATATGTTGGAAAAGCAGTGACAAAAACTTTGTGCGACAAGCAAAATCAACCCCAGGAGTCCACTGCATGGCCGCAAGGTGAGATGGAAAATTTTGGTGCAGTCGGAGATCGATGCGGTAAAAAACAACAATGGTAGGCTCGTCACAATAGGTAAGCGCGACAGAAAATTACGGTGTGGTGGCAAAGCGTGAGGAGACTTTTCGCGGGACGGATAATTTAGGCATGGAAAGAAACTCAACACAACAGGGAGAAACTCCAAAGAAGAGAGGCTGACCATGAGACGAACTATCGTCCAACAAACTAGCTCACAGAGAACTCCAATAGGCTTTAAACAATGATTGAAAACGAAGGAGATGTGACAACTTGAATGAACAGACTCACAATACAAACGATGGCAATCAACGAACGGCTCCAGGACTTGCAGGAAAAACCATAGACAACACACAAATTTGGAAGGTAAAAGAGAAGCATGCAGAGTGACTAGTGTTTATACTTGAATGGATAGGGAATGGAATCATGCAGAGGATGATAAATCCATGGCAACGAGAAGTTGGAAGCGGGTTGAATATTTGCGCAACAAACTCGTGCGACAGGTACACTTTGAAGTGTGCAAAGTACAGATGATAAGAGCGACAGAGTATACGTGATATGAGCGCTGTGATTTTTTTACCTTTCCGAATTCATAATTAGGTGATGATGGTCGTTATATCCATCGACGTGACCTTTATCCCAACAACTTGCCTCGATCTCTGGCACGTAAATTCCCCTTTTCTGATAGGACTCGATTTTTTGGGAAAGAGACTTTTACAAGTCGCACATAACTAATCATTACGCCCTTTCTTGACTCCAAGGGCCAGGCCCACTACTTGCTGATTTTGACCCATTCTTTATTTGGTTCCTGACCTCACACACTTTGACACACAAACTACAACTCATCTAGGACCGAATATAACTGTAAAAATTACATTGCTAACACCATCTACCATTATCTCCATAAATAGTTTACACTTTGAAAAAACAAAGATAGGGATACACGTTAGCCAACAAAAATTAAGACAACAAACATAGGCCATTGTTATAGATATACTTCTTTGAAAACATCCTACAGTGGTTTCTTATCCTCTAAAAAAACAATTAAAATAATTGATGAAAGTGGCATTATGTACCTAGATTTTACATTTCATTGTTTATTTGAATCTGTCATATCTAACCCTATAACCCATCTTTATACCATCCATCATTTAAAAAATAAACATATATGAGAATCTCTTTTAAATGTTGTGAAATTACACTACATTAAAATAAAGCATTATGAATGTATGAGCAATTGGGTGTCTATTCAACATGCACTTTTATAGGTACATTTTCCATTCTTTTGCATTTATATGTTTCATCTCCAACCAAGATGGTCATCTTCTAAAAGACTCAGAATATAAGAATATGTATTAAATCTTGCGCTCTTACAAATATTATAAGAGCTATATACATAGGATTACAAATATATAAAATAAGTGAGTGTTTATTTAATGTATAAAAAAAAATATTTTTAAAATTATAAAGAATATTGTAGGGTCTTGGTTTTGACATGTTTTGGCAGAGTCTATTTTATTTTGCCAATTACTTTTCCATTTGCCACCTTAATACTTTATAATGATATGTTTTTCACCATTTTGTCTCTAAAATGCATGATTGTTTCAAGGTAATCATTTAAGCCCAAGTATTTTATTTTTCCTTATTTAATGAATGAAATATGTTAATTAATTTAAGCTGATGACATTATTGGAACATTTTTGTAGTCTGGTGAACAAGTTATGTAGTCGCTTCAATGGTTGAGATATTTGTCACTCATTCCAGTCAATTCGAAGACGGGTTCTGGAAGGAATTGAGTACATATGGACATCCACCTTCCTAATTGGCCAATGCTCCAACAATTAAGGCATTATTGCTAGTTAAAGATCCAATCTATTCCTGTAGCCCATGAGATTGTAACAATTTCATGCCTTCAGTCATGAAATCATAACTAATTTACTAATATGATATTTGTTGGTTCAATTAGTTCGACTGAAGCAAAAAAATGCAATGTATGGACTATAGTTAATGGATTACACATGATTGTAAGTTCAGAGGTTGTTAGTCTTCATTTTAAATCTTATTGTATAAATATAAGAAGCAATTGTGCTTCGACAGACATAATAGAGGACATGATTTAATAGAATGATATAGTATATGAGCATGTGTATTGTACTTTGTTCAATTATCTATGTACTATGTTACCTTTTGAATATAACCACTGGTTGGTGTGCCATTAATTCATGAGTTGTTGAGTTTGTAAGTGTTATTGGGCATACTTCCGAGAGAAGATAGGGCCTTCTTCGTCTCAGAAGTATTCCCCAATCTGTTGTTTATTTATTTGTTTTAGCCATAATTTCATTATTTGCGTTAATTCGTTAAGCTTAGTTTTTGTAGACAATTGATTGGAATTTTGTAGTAAGCTTATTTAATTCTTGTTGCAATTTCATTTGATGTTATAGCTCAACTATTGAGTGTGAATAGGAAGCTCCATGTTTGATTGTTGATAGTCTAAGTGGGTGATTCTTTGGGTAAGAATTGTCTAGAGTTGCATATCGTTGCAACATATGATTGCCACACTTCTATGATTAACAAGTTGCTCATGAATCATCATGATCACATACATTAGTGTTTTGATTTCATTCCTTTCACTTCAGTTAATAGTTGTCAATCTAATTGACAAAGTGGATCCAATAGAGTATTGTTCGGTATAAAACCTATATCCAACCAACAATGCAACCTTAGAATGTCCACTATCAGATGAACAAATAGATTTATAGTTTACTGGAATTGTGTGTCTTTGAGATTGTTCTGCATATAGTTTGGCTGGTGCTTCACAAGCATACAAACCCGAATTGCCAATTAATGAACCGAATTACTATCATATAATTCGCCCAACAAATATATAAATAAATGGATATTTATTTCATAATTATATATTTAACATTATACGGGGTGGTAGGTGTAGGGAGGGTTATTATTGATTCCCGAGGGAAAACTAAAACGTTCTTTTACCTAGGGTCTAGGTGTCGATTCAAATAATAAATCAAATTCATATGCATTGTGGCAAGGACTCAATATTGCCAAAGACATAGCTGTGTGTTTGATCAAGGTGATCAGAGATTTCGAGATGATTATCAATCATATGGTTAAAAAGAATTTTCTCAAAGATAACCTGCTCGCCTCAATCCTAGACCAAGGTTGACAAATGGAGGGCTTCTTCTCTAATATACAATACTACCATGTCCTTCGCGATTACAAAAAAGAAGTTGATAGGTGGGCAAAATCTAGAGCAAGCCAAAGGGGAGGGGGCTTATGTTTAATGGTGTATCATCCCACCAAACAATCCCTTAATTAATGACTTGTACATTGACACATTTAACAGTGGTATGTCATCATGTGGTGAGTACCAATGTACTCATCAAAATTCATATGGCATGTAATCCCATTCATTCCTTCCAACATTTGAACTTAATTACAAAGAGGTAGGACCTCTATACTCGCATGCTCCCAAATCTATTCCTGCATTGTTTTTTCTCTACTATCCATTACTTCCCAGGCTCATTGTGGGATAATGGCATTAAGGTTGGATAGACGTCGGGGGCTTCTTATAATTTTTTTTATTATCTAAGTTATCTTTTATTCTGCTCTATGTTTGTTCTTTGGTTTTTAAAAGGATGACAAGGACCTATTAAGTGAACCACCTCCCTGGTGGAGCACCAATTTATCTTAGGTTGTTGTTGAGCATGGAAGCTACATAAAAGATCAGTTTGTGGACTCTGGGGTCACCCATTCATTGAATTGGATCATTAATAAGTGTTTTCTATTTAACATCTAGACATAAAGAAGTTTCTAGGGATCTGATGATCCAGGCATATACTGGTGTCCACCCACCTATTCCGCTAATCTAGAATGGTTCCACATCTTGGAAGTTTTTCTATAGTTTTTTGGGTCCCAAACTTTTGGGGTCGTTTTGAGGCCCTAAATGACATTGTTTTGGCTCAACAATGCCTATCATGCAGTTGAAGGTAGATGCTAGGCTAAATGGAATCTGTACTCCTCGACTAGAACTTTCCAACGAGGTACCGAGCGCCCCAAATGTAGATCGCATGAAAGAGTTGTGCCCCTAGGAAATTAACATATCAACTAACCACATCGAGGCCCACAAACCTTTTTTTGTTTTATCTTTTGGGGTTAGGGTTTTCTCATTGATGCTTTGTGTTAAAAGGATTTTTCGGCCTGTTTGTAATCAACTTCTTACGAATGAGCATAGTCGTCACATCTCTATCTTCAGAGATGAGATACCACCATTATAGCTAGCTATTGTGCTTTACATTTACAGTCTTTTGTATTTCAAATAGTCATTAATAGAATATGATTTTATCTGTATTAATGTGCTTCTTGCAATATCTCTGTGTATCTCCTTGTTATATATTTTATTTCATGTCGTTCACAATATAATCAAGATAGGTGGTATCATATATGTCTGCTCCTTTTCATTTCTTAGTGCATGTCCCCGACAAGGTCAAGGTATAGAGTGTTGGGTCTCGAGCTAGTTTCTCTTGAGGACAACTGCTCTCGCCAACCCAAGTGACCTCCCATGGAAGAAGAAAAGAGAGAAGACGGATCAAAAGATCCTATAAAACTATTGCTCGAGGAAGCCCTTGTGCAAAAAAGGAATGAGATTATGGATAATTTCACCTAGATCCTTTGACGACTGCCAACAACGATGATGACACCTTCAACCAGTAGTCACTTCAGAGGTGTGACACTCTTCAAGGTACAAGTTAACTTTGATGTTCCTTTATTTGAAGGCCAGATAGACGTTGGCGCTTTGGAAAAATGGTTAAGTCTGCTAGAGGGTTATTTCTCTGTCCAAAATTTTTCCAACAGTGTAAAAATCACCTTCACGCTCCTTAAATCTCTTCCCCGTGTCAGATATTGGTGGGAAACTTACTGTGAGTAACATGTCGGAGATGAGGCTGCAATTTTTGGGCCATAATCCACTTGGGCGAATTTTGTTGTTTCCCTCGAGGAGCAATACTACCCTATTGGAAACTATGATGACCAGTACACAAGATGGACAACATTTCATCAAGAGAGAGACCGAACGGTGTTGGAGTACACCAACATCTTCCATACCTTGCGCACAAAGTTGGGTATTAAATAATTTGAGTGGAACTTGATCCTAAAGTACCATAGTGACCTACATACGTAAATCCAAACAGAAGTGGAGTTCCTGGACATCTCCTCACTGGGAATCACTTACCGATGTCAAGATCGAGCAAAAGTTAAAGAAAACGAATAAGTGGGGTTTTAGCTCTACAAACCTATCATAGTAGAAGCATGGTAAATATGGCCCTAAGTTCCAAAGAAAATGACAGAGCAAGGACGGTCATCCCCAAGACAATCAATCTAAGCCATCGACAAAGCAGGGTAATGAGAAGTTGAAGAAGGACACCGGTAAGTGGTGTGAGTTCCACAAAACCCCTTGGCACAACATTTGATGAATTTTGCTCTGAATAGTCATTGTTGGCTTAGAAGAAATCTACAGAGTCAAATCTAGACTCAAAATATGATTTGAAACTAAATAAGGGAAAACGAATCATTAACCCAAAACCCCAAGTCATCGTCGCTACCACAAAAGTCCAGACGAAGGAACCAGAGGATCTTAAAGAAGGGGAGTGCCTCTTCCACTCACAGATGTGGTTGAAGGGGAACCCCCTCCATTTCATTGTTGATAGTGGTAGCTAGAAGAACCTAATATCAACAAAGTTCATCATTAGGTTGAACCTAAAAATGATGTCACATCCTCATCCATACACCATCGATTGGCTCAACTAGATATGAGACATCTGCGTCAGCTAACAATGTCGACTGCACTACGACATCAAACACTTAAAATGTGAGGTATTTTGTGATGTTTCCCCCCTTGAATTTTGTGATGTTCTTTCAGGACAACCATATATGTGGAAGCATCATGATGTTTATGAATCTAGGTCCTGTAGTGTCATTATTACTTTGGGAGGTCAACTCTACAACGTACCAGAGGCAGTCCCAACTATTGCGGTCTCTTTGATCTTCGGGAAGCAGTGCCGAAAGGTGGTCTCTTAGAGGTCCAGGATATTTATCTTATTTATGGTCCGATCGGAAGGTGAATGAAAGGTCATTGCAACAACCAAAATATCTGCACGAGATCTCTCTATGCAATAGTAACAGGTGGAAAAGATAGTAGAAGAGCACAAAGGCATATTTGTCTCACCTACTGGGGTGCCTTTGCACTATTAGTTAAAGCACTCAATTGATTTGAAACCAAGTGATCCTTTGTATAACAACCCTGTATACGAGTGTTCTATTATGGAGAATGAAGAAATCAAACACTAGATCCAAGAACTAATTCTAAAGGGCCACATCAGACCAATATCCTCACCTTGTGGAAGCTCGATTGTTCTGGTACAGAAGAAGGATGGGATGTGGAAACTTTGTATTGACTACAAATCCCTAAACAAGATCACAGTAAAAACCCGGCAACCAATCCCTCGGATTGATGATCTTCTCGATCAACTCAAGGGAGCCAAATTTTTCAGTAAGATTGATCTGAAGTCATGCTACCACTAGGTGTTGATTGAGTAAACATATGTATGGTAGACAACCCTCAAGTATAAGGAAGGTCTCTTTGAGTGGTTGGTCATGCCTTTTGGCTCGACTGATGCCCCGACCACATTCATGTAGATGATGGATGATATATTGCGGCCATTCAAAAACTCCTTATGGTCGTATATCTTGATGACATCCTCATCTTTAGCAAAACTTGAGAGGAACATTTGAAGCACATTCAACGGGTCCTGGGCACCCTACGACAACACAAGTTAAATACCAATTTGGAGAAATGTTCCTTCGGCATGCAAAAAATCCAATATTTAGGATACATCATGGATGAGCAGGGTGTGCATGTGGATCTGGCCAATATCCAAGTCATCCGTGATTGGTCGACCCTGAAGAAACTAACCGCGCTCCAAATCTTCTTGGCCCTCACCAACTTATACTATAGGTTTTTGTTGGGGTTCTCTCATATCACTTAGTCTCTAAGCCAAGTGATCAAGGGTGGATTGAAGGCCAAGTTTGTTTGGGTCGCATCCCAATAGATAACATTTGAGGATTTGAAATTCCACCTCTACTCAACACCAATCCTTATTTTTCTAGATCTGCAAGAACCATTTGAGATTGAGACAAATTCTTCAAATTATGATATTAGCGCAGTCCTCACTCAACATGGGAATCCGATGGCCTATAACAGTGAAACATTATTTGATGATGTTGACAGACACCCCACCTACGAAAAATAAATGTACTCCATTGTGAAGGTGTGTCAACAATGGAAGCATTACATTCTAGGGAAGCAAACGATCATCCACATTGATCACATGCCTCTACAATTCATGCAGACACAAGGAAAGTTGCAAAATGACCTCCATTAGAAGTGGTCCTTGTACTTGCAACAATTCCACTTGAACATTAAGTATAAGAAGGGTAGAAAAAACCATGTTGCAGACTACTTCAGTAGTCCCTCGATTCTGGCACTAACCATAGTTCTTAACTCCTGTTAGTCCTTAACCTTTTTTTTGACTGATTGGGTGTCCTTAGTACATGTCCTACCCTTTTTCCATGATTTTTTATTAAACTTTGTTTTTCCCTTCTCAACTTGAAAGCTTATTTTAAATATTTTTATGCACTTTTTAAATGATTTTGAAGTTTTTAAAGATTAGGATATGATATGAAATCTTTCTATCACATCACTTGTCTTTTCCTCATTTGAATTTTCAAATTTTGTCAAAGTGGAAAGGGCACTGCAAGAATAGCGCTATTCTTGCAGTGCCAGGAATAATCATTGTTCTGCATGCACCACCCTACCCAGATCGTGTTCTAACATTCAAAATCATTATTAGAGGATATGCACATCTCTATATGATCTATTTCAGGATTGTTATTCTTATGATGACAGCTAAATCCATAGGATCGATCTGAACTTGCCACCTCAACATCAAATCAACACACTCGATTATCGTTCCATATGAATGAAATCATTATCTGCTTATTTTAGTATGTCTGTGATTATACGCATGCTTTGCAGGTAAAGATATAACTCTTATTTTTCAACATCCCTCGGAATTTGGAGATCAAACCCTCAATATTCTCATAAATTGTCTGCAACATTGTATCAGTGTTATGGTGCCCAAAAAGAGTCGTCAGATAACCAGATTGGAACCTGAAGGGACATAATTACTAGAAGCATTTCCTCATATGGCATATAAGTTCAAGGATGATGGTTGGTTCGACTTCTTCTCGACATTCTAGGCTCATGACGAGCAGATCTCTATGATATTTGCTCACAATTTTGATGGTTTTGAATTTGTAGTTGGTAAACTTTTGATGCACGTGACAGAGAATTCCATAGCTATAGCTTGCAGGTTACCAGTATATGGGGAAAGATGGTGGAAGAAATAAAATGTAGATATGGAGTTTGTAAATCAATTTTTAATTCCAGAAAAGTGAAACCCCAACTGGAGCCAGGGTATCCCACATAGCTGGGTGAGGAAAGAATGGCACACTTCCTTGTTGATTATCCACAGGTACATTACATGTGAAGGAAGATTTTCTCTGGTCCATCTCTATCATATTAGACTATTGATCCATGTAAATGGTGATTACCCTCTTAACCTACCCTATTTCTTATTAAAATGTTTAAATCCAAGATGTCTAAGAGGATCCAGTCACATCCTGCCACAACAAAAAACAGTCTTTTTCATCAGGGGTTGATTAGAACGTTGGTAGTATTTTCCTTAAATGAAGTTCAGAGGTCTTGGGACTGGTTAATCCAGTCATTAAAACCTAATCTACAGGCAACTAAGTCTAAAATTGTCAAGGAGAAGAAACCTGTAAAAGAGAAACATACCTCTCAATCCACTGAGGTTTTGATGAAATAAAATTCCCCTGCAGCTAGGGTAACTCATGCTGGTAAGAGAAAATTACAAACCCATCAAGCTATTGTTGATTTGCCTATGGGTAAAATTAATGAGAAAGGCACTACTAGTTGAGGTAAGAAACTTAAAATGGATGAAGAGGATAGCATCCATCTTGATCCAAATATAAAAAGGGAATTGGATGAACATGAAGATTACATCACAAGTCCAGTTCAAACTCCATCCAAACAGAAGCAACAACCTATAGCCAAGAAGACTGCGAAGGGTAAGAAACAGAGTAACAAGAAAACATCTATACCTAAATATCCTAGAAGAAATTATACCAGAGTTGCTAATAAATTTAGACAGAATTCAAAAGCCATGTTTCATCCTTCCATCAAGAAGGAGAACCTCATAATCATAGAAGACAATTCAGAAGACTCCAAGAAAGAGATCAAAAAATAGGTCGTGGCATATTCTTTACATAAAACAGAGAAATAATATGAGGAATAGAAGAAAAGACCAGAAAAGGGAAAGCAGATTGCACAGTACTCCAGAAGACCTGTGACCAGGGCAACTACAAAGTCAACTTCAGTACCTGAATCTACATTTAAAGGCATAGATGCAGTTAATGATGAGAGAAATGATCTTTTTCCAGAACTAGATCAGCTACAAGATCTTCCAGAAACCAAAGACTCAGAAAGCACAGATGAAGAAGACCTCAGTACTGAGCTATCTTCAAAATATGTAATTAAACTAAGGAAACCCCAAGCTTCAATAGATTTGAACTTACCTACCCTGATAGAGGAATATCCATAATTCAAGGTGGAAGCAAGGAAAGAAAAAGATAGAGTAAAGGAGCTGCATAGTATGATTAAGCAATTGAAGAAACAAAAATCTTTTGTTGAGCAATGGAATTCTAAACAACAAGAAAATATACAAGATTTCAAAAAGAATAGGAAAGAGAAGAAGGCATTACTAAAGGAGGTAAGAGAATCCAATATAAGATTATATTGGCATAATGTTGTGCTAACAACTAAGCTCAAACAAAGAGACACTAGGGATTTTGCAGTCATCATACCATGATAATTCACGGAAATTCTGCCTCAATTTTGATTGTTCAATGCTATTACTCAGAAAGTAAAGATGAGCAGTTTGGTTCTTAGTGTTGGGTTCAAATGGAACTTTTTGTTATCTCAGATGAATCAACCCTGCAAGATAGTATTCCTCTTTTTGTGGGATTTGCTAGTTTTATAAAATTGTTTCCTAATCTATATTCAGATTGGCTCTTGAGCCCACTACAATATAGGCATTAGAAGTGCTTGTATGAGCTTTATTCTCCTAGGAAATAGTCATTGAAATAATCCTATTGTAAAACTGTAAATTAAAAAATAGGATCTACAGGAGTACTCTGTGTGCTTTAAAAAGACACTGGAAAAATTGTATGTGGATTGATTAGTTGGGCATTCAAGGACCTTTTTTGTAAAAAAGTCCACTGTAAGACAAGACTATATTTCATATTGGTACTAAATGGCAAAGCCATGTTGATGGTTAGATCTTCTTTCATATCTTTGTCTGTTTATTTTCTTACTTGAATACATTTATTCTGTTGCAATGCATATGATTTCTTGATTGTGGGTGACACAATGTACATTTTATTGTTTTTGTTCATAATTAAGATTGTTTTCAAGTACATGTTCTTGTTTCTTAATGATATTTTGAAATAAGAAATCCATGTGTGAGTTGACAAACTAGATACTCACATACCTTCCTTTATGTATTTACCTTACCATCTGATCTATTAAAGTGACCACCATTTACTAAACCAGTGGGATGTTTACTTTCTTTTATATTGAGTTATATGTTTATTTGAATCCTTTAACCAACTTTCAACCATTTTCTAAAAACCTATTTAGAAAACCCTTAATAAATACCATTGCAATAACATGAGGATGCCCTAGATTACCCTCTCACAGTCAAGTGTAACTTTAGGGACTAACATCTTTTGGAGTTGTTGTCAGGGATGAAGGAACAAAGATATTTTCCCTAGGAGAACGACAAAATCAGATCTAAATCTTGATGGTGGACAAGAATTTTGACAATTACATGAGACTGTGTATTTTTCACCCGACGACTTCTCTGTAGTAATTCTGGCTCCTAAAAGAGAAGTCAAAGGACTTAAAACTCCTCCAACTTCCTCATCCTCTACAAAGAAACAAGTGACCATAAAAAAACCCAGATCCTAAGCCTATTGCAACAGTGTCAGAACCTGAAAAGTTATTGAGAAAATCTAAAAGCACTCCTGGACAGTAATCTCTTTCAAAAGAAAAAAAATCTTCTACAAGTACTCAAGGACAGTCTTTTGAAATTGTCAACATCTTTCCAATTGAAGAAGTTATTCCTGAGAGTGAAACAAAGCCCATTGTTGAACCTTCAGCTGTTTCTTTCCCTTCAACTATCTCATAATTGAATTTAGATCAATGGAAATTATTTATTGAGCTCATTGAAGAAGAAAAAACAAATACATTATCTATAGCTAAAGCTTTGAAAGACTTTCCCAAAGATATTAAAAGTGAACCAGATACACTCTCATGATCACCTCAATCCATTTCTTCTGAAGAGAATAAACCACATTATTATTCCTTTGAAAATCCTATGTTTTTAGAACCTTCAAGCTACTCTGGCTTAGATAAGAAACCTCTGATTTCTTTAGTTGAAGATTAAAAACTTATATCAGACCAATTAAGTTGCTCCACTGAGGGAACTGTTTCTCTTTATACATCACCAGTTCTGCTTAGTCCTACAGTTCAAACACCCATTGTGATAAATATGCCTGTGAATAGGATGGATGCAATTGTTTCATCCATATAAGCACCTTTAAATTTACCACAAGTTTTGTATGCCTTGCCACCTAATGATTATATGAAGTATTTGAAAAGATTCAATGGAGAGGGAGAAGTTACTACTGAAAAACACTTAAACTCTTTCTACAATTTTGCAGATAATTTTAATGTGAAGCATGCAGATGTTTGGATGAGACTTTTTGTGCAGAGTTTAGATGGAGAGGCAAGGAAATGGTTTAGAAGCCTGCCTCCCAATTCAATTGTTGATATTGATGCACTGGATGATACATTTTTAAGACACTACGGAGATAAGAAAGACTAATTGTATTACATCACTGAGTTTGGTGCTTTGAAAAGAAAACAAGGAGAATCTATATCTGATTTTACCAAAAGATTTAATAAAATGTATAGTAAAATTCCAGATGAAATCAAAACAACAGAAACATCGGCCAAAATTACTTTTATCAATGCATTTGATGCTGAGTTTTCTCTGTTGTTGAGAGAAAGAAGATCTACTACTCTGAGTCTGATGCAGGAAGCAACCATTGAAGAAGAATCTAACATACTGGCAGTAGAGAAATTGAAGTCTAGGGGTGATACAGATAAGAAAAAATAGAGAGAAGAACTCCCTTCTTCTTCTCATACAACATCTGATTCTAAGATGGATGAAATGGCCAAAATGTTGAAAACCTTGACATCTAAAATGGCCAGGATGAAGATGGAAACAAAACAGCCTAGCATACCTACATAGGAAGGTGGATACAAAAATCCTAACCACTTTAGGATGCCTAACAATGTCCCTCAAATTTTTCCTAGAGAAAGGAGAAATCAAGAAGATCAGAAAGTTTTGCCTCCTTTTCAAAATAATGCAGTAGAGGAAGTTGAAGAAATTGATGACACTGAAGATGATCCTACAGCTCATTTAAATGATACAAAATTACCTCCCACTCATTTTACATAACAATATTACGAAGATGCTCTTATACTAAATCAGTTTGAGGAAGAGGATGGTGAAGAAATTATCCAGAAAGAACCTAAAAGAAAAAAAATATGATCTTAGGTCCAGATCAAATACACCAAAGGTGGATATACCTGTTCCAACTAAAAACACTAATGCTTCAGTCAAATCATGGGTCAGTAAAGAAAGTTTAGGGGTTAAAATTGATCAGCAACCAAAGCAACCTATCAAGGTTAGCACTACAGAGGTGAAGAAAACTGAGAAGCCCATTTCTTCTTTCAGTTTGGAAAAGGAAATTAATAAAATTAAAATTCCCACACCTTTGGTAGAATTGATGAAAACTGATCCTTTTAGAAAATATGTTCTCAAATCATTGCAGCCTCCTACTCATGTTACTTTTTCAGATACTATAAATCTTGAAGATGAAAACCCTGCCATTACCATTGGACCTCATATTGAAGACAATTCTGATGCTTCTACTCCCTTCTACATATCTCCAAAAATTCATGAAAAAATATTACATAACTATTTAATGGATTCAAGAGCTTCACACAATGTCATGCCAAAAGTGGTAATGGATGAATTAGGTTTAGACATCACTAAGCCTTATCTAGACCTATATTCATTTGACTCCAAGAAAGTTAAATGTTTGGGAGTCATTAAAGATATGGTTGTTACTTTATCTTAGTTACCTATGAAAAGTGTGGTGATGGATGTAATTGTGGCTGACATACCTCCTAAATTTGGGATTCTTCTGTCAAGATCATGGGCTAAAAAATTATGAGGCACACTACAAATGGATCTCAGTTATGCTACCATACCTGTGTTTGATGGAGAACATCGAGGAATGTACATGGAAGTGAGGTTGGCTTACTTGGTAAGTGATCATGAAAATCCTGGTAATCATCCCATAGATTTTGTAGAAGATGAACTTGGTTCTTCTTATTTTCACATTGGTGACTAGATAGCTGAAATAGAAGTCAGAAAAATCATACCTACAGTTGAAGAAAATGCAGAAAACCTAGTCTGAAAAATGTTCTTTGATGGGGCTTGTTCCAAAGAAGGCTCTGGGGCTTGGATTGTTTTTATTTCTCCTACCAAAGAATTTATTCCTCTGTCATACAAACTAGAATTTGATACAACCAACAACATTAGTGAATATGAAGCTCTGTTGCTAGGATTAAAAGCTGCTAAAAATATGGGCATAGATAAAATTTCTGTTTTTGGAGATTCAGAGCTTATCATCCATCAAATCAAAAGCATTTATCAGACCAAACAACAGAGTTTAAATCAGTATAGAAATGAAGTGTGGGACTTTGTTGATAATTTGTTTTTGGCCTTGAATATCACTTTTGTACACATAAATTTGAATCAAGAGGAAGATTCTTTAGCACTTGCAGCTAGTAATTTCAGAACTCCCATTTTTCCCAATTTAAGGTTTGCGATTGAGGTAAGACACAGACCTTCAATACCAAATAACATAAAAAACTGTCAATTTTTTAAAGATGATTAGGAAATTCAAAGGTTTTTGGAGACCATTGATGAGTTTTCTAATATCTCAATAGATCACGATAATGAAAATGATGATGTGGAAGTTCATGCTGCACATGTCCTTCAAGACAATATTGCTAGTCATAAAATCGTTGAGTTGAAAACAAATCATCTGCCAAAGGGACCGGTTCCACTTGATAGATTATTTGACCATAATAATGTTTCAGGAAAATCTGTTATTCAAACAGAGGAGGATGAAGTGGTTGACTGTGATATCAGTCCAGATTCAAATCCCAGGATGGTGAAATTATCCAGAAAATTGTCAGAAAAATAGAGAGACAGGTATGTCAATTTGATGAAACAGTTTTCACATGTTTTTGCCTTGTCTTATGAAGACCTTAAGGTTTTTGATACAGAGATTATGCAGCACGAGATTCCTTTAAAGCCTGGATCCAAACTTTTAAGCATAAATCTAGACAATTCAATCCATTGTTGCTACTTATAATTGAAAAACAACTGAAAAGGTTGTTGGATGCTAAAATTATAGTACCACTAAGATACTCATAGTGGGTAGCTAATTTAGTACCTGCCAGAAAAAAGAATGGAGAGATAAGGCTTTGTGTAGACTTCAAAAATCTGATCATATGTTCTCTAAAGGACAATTATCCATTACCTAAAATGGATCATATTCTACAAAGAGTAGTAGGGGAAAAGAGAATCTCTATGCTTGATGGATATTCAAGGTATAATCAGATATCAGTGATGGAGGAAGATAAGAAGACGACAAATTTTACCACTCCCTGGGGCACTTTCATGTATGAAAAGATGCCTTTTGGATTAATGAATGCATGAGCAACATTTCAGAGAGCTATGGATATTACATTTGTTGGTGAGAAAGATAGATTTATGGTTATTTATCTTGATGATATTACTATGTTCTCAACTTCTAATGATGAACACTTATAGCACTTGAAGCAGACATTTGAAAAATGCAGGAGATATGGTATATTATTAAACCCTAAAAAATCTCATTTTGCCATGGAAGAAGGAATTTTTTTAGGACATATTATTTCACTAGAAGGAATCAAGATAGATGCTGAAAGAGTAAAGGCCATTCAACAGATAGACATTCTAAGAAATAAGAAGTCTATCCAATCTTTCATAGGTAAAATCAATTTCTTAAGAAGATTTATACCAAATTTTGTAGAAATCGTCAAGTATATCACTGATATGTTGAAGAAGGATGCAGAAATAAAATGGATACCATAAGAAAAATAATGTTTTGAAAAGATTAAGCAGGCTCTAATCTAGGCACCTGTCCTCATCAACCCTAATTACTCTAAGGAGTTTTTAATTTTTTCATTTGCCTCTGAAGACACTATAGCTTTTGTTCTCTTACAAAGAAATGACCATGGGTATGAACAACCTATCTCTTTCTTTAGCAAGACTCACAGGGATTTTGAACTAAAATATGATATTATAGAAAAACAGGCATATGCTCTGGTGAAGGATTTAAAATATTTCAGGGTATATGTCCTACAATATGAGATTACTGCATATGTTCCAAGTAGTGTAGTTAAAGAAATTTTGGTCCAACCTGATTGTGAAGGAAAGAGGGGCAAGTGGATAACTAAAATTCTGGAATACAACTTGAATATAAATCCCACTCAGTTAATAAAAGGACAAGGCCTTGCCAAATTGATGATAGAGTCAAATTGCAAAGCAATTGGATTATATCATTTCTCCAGCAAATCACAGAATTCATCATTTCATATTGAGGAAATTGGCTCACAGGTAAGTAACAAATATTTTTCCTCACCATGGTACAAAGATGTTATCTTTTTTCTGCTAAATCTGCAGTCTCCTCCTGATTTAGATAAATCCAAGTTCAGATCACTTAAATTGAAATCAGTGAAATATTTCATTATTGATCAAATATTGTTTTGGAAAGATCCTAATGGAATTTTGTTAAGGTGTGTTGATGAAGAGGAAGAAAAACAAATTTTCTGTGATTTACACCAGGGTGTTTGTGGGGGACATCACCATTGGAAATCCATTGCTTTCAAAATTTTAAGAGCAAGCTACTATTGGCCTGTATTGTTTTTTGACATATTTACTCATGTGAGGGCATGTGAACCATGTCAAAAGTTTGTAGGAAAATAGAAAACTATGTCTCTACCTTTAAAACTCGTCATAACTCATGGACCTTTTCAACAGTGGGGCCTAGACTTCATTGGAGAAATTCATCCTCCCTCTTATGGACAACATAAATGGATACTCACAGACACAGATTACTTTACCAGGTGGATTGAAGCAATCCCAACCCGAAATGCAACAGACAAGGTAATCATGGATTTTCTTGAAGGGCATATTTTTTCTAGATTTGGTTGTCCTAAGAAGCTGGTTACTGACAATGCTCAAGCTTTCAAATCAAATTCAATGATTGATTTTTTCAATAAATATAACATCACATTGGTCCATTCCACTCCTTACTATCCCCAAGGCAACAGGTTAGCAAAATCATCCAATAAAAGCCTAATAAGGATTATCAAAAAATTACTTATAGAAAACAAAAGGTCATGGGATTCCAAATTAAAATTTGCCCTATGGGCTGATCGGATTAGTAATAAGAAATCTATTGGAAATTCCCCTTTCCAAATGGTGTACGGAACAAAGGTTGTCTTTCCAACTCAATTGGGTTTACCTATTCTTAAATTTTTGCAAGAGGATTTAGAAGAACCCAATGACATTCAAAGGAGAGTTTTCCAAATGATAGAGGTTCAACATACTAGAAAAAAGATGGATCAGAAAGTTGTTATTCATTAGAGAAGAGTCAAAGAAAATTTTGATAAAAAGACAAAGAAGGATATTTTCCAAGAGGGAGATCTTGTTTTGAGATGGGATGCTAGAAGAGAGGACAAAGCTAAACATGGTAAGTTTGACAACTTATGGTATGGTCCTTTCAAAGTAGTCAGGGTCATGAACAACAATACCTTTCTCTTACATAATTTGGATGATAGTGAGATTTTAGGAGGCCCAATAAATGGGAGATTCCTGAAACATTATTTCCTTTAAAATTACTCAGAGAGTTCAGTTTGTACATTAGGATTTACTTTTTAAGCTCAAATAAAGACTCCATATACCCAATGAAATTGTTTCTTTACAATTTTGTGGTTTTGAATAAAGGATGACAGAACAGGGAAATAAAGTGAATCAGAAGGATAGGAAGGCATTGGTCAACAGTTCTTAAAGCTTCATCATGAAACTTTATCCCAAGAAGGATCCAGTGTTAGTCCTTAACCTTGTTTCTGACTGATTGGGTGTCCTTAGTCCTTGGCCCTTTTTCCATGATTTTTTATTAAAATTTGTTTTTCCCTTCTTAGCTTGAAAGCTTATTTTAAATCTTTTTATGCACTTTTTAAATGATTTTGAAGTTTTTGAAGATTAGGATATGATATGAAATATTTCTATCACATCACTTGTCTTTTCCTCATTTGAATTTTCAAATTTTGTCAGAGTGGAAAGGGCGCTGCAAGAATACCGCTATTCTTGCAGCGCCAGGAATAATCATTGTTTTGCATGCACCACCCTACCCAGATCATGTTCTAACGTTCAAAATCATTATTAGAGGATCTGCACATCTCTATATGATCTATTTTAGGATTTTTATTCTTATGATGAAAGCTAAATCCAGAGGATCGATCTGTACTCGCCACCTCAACATCAAATCAACATGCCCGATTATCATTCCATATGAATGAAATCATTACCTGCTTATTTTAGTATGTATGTCATTCTATGCATGCTTTGCAGGTAAAGAGATAACTCTTAGTTTTCAACATCCCTCGAAAGTTGGAGATCAAACCCTCGATATTCTCATAAATTGTCTGCAGCATTGTATCAGTGTTATGGTGCCCAAAAAGAGTGGTCAAATAACCAGATTGGAACCTGAAGGGACAAAATTGCTAGAAGCATTTCCTTAGATGGCGCATAAGTTCAAGGATGCAGGTTGGTTCGAATTCTTCTCGACATTCCAGGGTCATGACGAGCAGATCTATGATATTTGCTCATAATTTTGATGGTTTTGAATCTGTAGTTGGTAAACTTTTGATGCACGTGATAGAGAATTCCATAGCTAAAGCTTGCAGGTTACCAGTATATGGGGAAAGATGGTGGAAGAAATAAAATGCAGTTATGGAGTTTGTAAATCCGTTTTTAATTCCAGAAAAGAAAAACCCCAACTGGAGCCAGGGTATCCCACACAGTTGGGTGAGGAAAGAATGACACACTACCCTGTTGATTATCCATAGGTACATTACATGTGAAGATAGATTTTATTTGGTCCATCTCTATCATATTAGACTGTTGATCCATGTAAATGGTGATTACCCTCTTAACCTACCCTATTTATTATTAAAATTTTTATCCAAGATGTCTAAGAGGATCCAGTCACATCCCGCCACAGCAAAAAATAGTCTTTTTCATCAGGGGTTGATCAGAACATTGGTAGTCTTTTCCTTAAATGAAGTTTAGAGGTCTTGGGACTGGTTAATCCAGTCATTAAAACCTAATCTACAATCAACTAAGTCTAAAACTATAAAGGAGAAGAAACCTGTAAAAGAGAAAGAGACCTCTCAAGCCACTGAGGTTTTGATGAAAGAAAATTCCCCTGTAGCCAGGGTAACTCGCGCTGGCAAGAGAAAATTACAAACCCAACAAGCTATTGGTGATTTTCCTATGGGTAAAATTAATGAGAAAGGCACTACCAGTCGAGCTAAGAAACTTAAAATGGATGAAGAGGCTGACATCCATCTTGATCCAGATATAAAAAGGGAATTTGATGAACATGAAGATTACATCACAAGTCCAATTCAAAATCCATCCAAACAAAAGCAACAACCTACATGAAATAAGACTACGAAGGGTAAGAAACGGAGTAAGAAGAAAACACCTGTACCTAAATATCCTAGAAGAAATTCTACCAGAGCTACTAAAAAATTCAGACTGAATTCAAAATCCATGTTTCATCCTTCCATCAAGAAGGAGAACCTCATAATCATAGAATACAATTCAGAAGAATCCAAGAAAGAGATCAAAAAATAGGTTGTGGCATCTTCTTTACGTAAAACATAGAAAGAATCTGAGGAACAGAAGAAAAGACCAGAAAAGGGAAAGTAGATTGCATAGTACTTTAGAAGACATGTGACTAGGGAAACTACAAAGTCAAATTAAGTATTTGAATCTACATTTAAATGCATAGATGTAGTTAATTATGAGAGAAATGATCTTTTTCCAGAACTAGATCAGCTGCAAGATCTTCCAGAAACCAAAGACTCAGAAAGCACGGATGAAGAAGACCTCAGTACTGGGCTATCTTAAAAATATGTAATTAAACTAAGGAAACCGCAAGCTTCAATAGATTTGAACTTATCTGCCCCAGTAGAGGAATATCCAGAATTCAAGGTGGAAGCAAGGAAATAAAAAGATAGAGTAATGGAGTTGCAGAGTATGATTAAGCAATTGAAGAAATAAAAATATTTTGTTGAGCAATGGAAAGAGCAGAAGGCATTACTAAAGGAGGTAAGATAATCCAATATACTATTATATTGGCATAATGTTGTGCTAACAACTCAGCTCAAACAAAGAGAAACCAGGGCTTCTGCAGTCATCATACCATGATAATTCAAGGAAATTCTTCCTCAGTTTTGATTGTTCAATGGTATTACTTAGAAAGTAAAGATGAGTAGTTTGGTTCTTAGCGACGGGTTCAAATGGAACTTTTTGATATCTCAGATGAATCAACTCAGCAAGATAGTATTCCTCTTTTTGAGGGATTTTCCAGTTTTATAAAACTGTTTCCTAATCTATATTTGGATTGGCCGTTGAGCCTACTACAATATAGGCTTTAGTCTCTAAAGTTGCACTTGACTGTGAGAAGGCAAGCTAGGGCATCACCAGGTTATTGCAATGGTATTTATTAAGTGTTTTCTGAATAGGTTTTTAGAAAATGGTTGAAAGTTGGTTCAAGGATTCAAATAAACATATAACTCAATATAAAAGCAAGTAAACATCCCATGGGTTTAATAAATGGTAGTCACTTTAATAGATCAAATGGTAAGCTAAATAAATAAAGGAAGGTATGTGAGTATCTAGTTTGTCAACTCACACATGGATTTCATATTTCAAAATATCATTAAGAAACAAGAACATGTACTTGAAAACAATCTTAATTATGAACAAAAATAGTAAAATTTTCACTGTGTCACCCACAATCAAGAAATCATATGCATTGCAATAGAATAAATGTATTCAAGTAAGAAAAGAAACAGATAAAGATATGAAAGAAGATCTGATCATCAACATGCCTTTTCCATTTAGTACCAATATGAAATATAGTCTTGTCTTACAGTGGAGATTTTTACAAAAAAGGTCCTTGAATTCCCAACTAATCGACCCACATACCATCTTTCCAATGTATTTTTAAAGCACACAGAGTACTCCTGTGGATCCTATTTTTTAGTTTACAGTTTTACAATAGGATTATGTCAATGACTATTTTGTAGGAGAATAAAGCTCATACAAGCACTTATAATGCCTATATTTTAGTAGGCTCAACAACCAATCTGAATATAGATTAGGAAACAGTTTTATAAAAATGGAAAATCCCACAAAAAGAGGAATACTATCTTGCTGAGTTGATTCATCTGAGATATCAAAAAGTTCCATTTGAACCCAACACTAAGAACCAAACTGCTCATCTTTACTTTCTGAGTAATAGCATTGAACAATCAAAACTGAGGCATAATTTCCTTGAATTATCATGGTATGGTGACTGCATAAGCCTTGGTGTCTCTTTGTTTGAGCTTGGTTGTTAGCAGAACAATATGACAATATAATCTTATATTGGACTCTCTTACCTCCTTTAGTAATGCCTTCTGCTCTTTCCTCTTCTTTTTGAAATCTTGTATATTTTCTTGTTGTTTAGCATTCCATTGCTCAACAAAATATTTTTCTTTATTCAATTGCTTAATCATACTCTGCAACTCCTTTACTCTGTCTTTTTGTTTCCTTTCTTCCACCTTGAATTTCGGATATTCCTCTACTGGGGCATGTAAGTTCAAATCTATTAAATCTTGGGGTTTCCTTAGTTTAATTACATTTTTTGAAGATAACCCAATACTGAGGTCTTCTTCATCTATGCTTTATGGAAGATCTTGCAACTGATCTAGTTTTGGAAAAAGATCATTTCTCTCATCATAACTGGATCTATTCCTTTAAATGTAGATTCAGATATTGAAGCTGACTTTGTATTTTCCCTAGTCACAGGTCTTCTGGAGTATTGTGCAATCTGCTTTCCCTTTTCTGGTATTCATGTTCATCAAATTCCCTTTTTATATCTAGATCAAGATGGATGTCAACCTCTTCATCCATTTTAAGTTTCTTACCTCGACTGGTAGTGCCTTTCTCATTAATTTTACCCATAAGAAAATCACCAATAGCTTACTAGGTTTGTAATTTTCTCTTGCGAGAACGAGTTACCCTGGCTGCAGGCGAATTTTCTTTCATCAAAACCTCAGTGGCTTGAGAGGTCTGTTTCTCTTTTACAGGTTTTGTCCCCCTTGAAATTTTTAGACCTAGTTTCCTGTAGATTAGGTTTTAATGACTGGATTAACCAGTCCCAAGACCTCTGAACTTCATTTAAGGAAAAGATTACCAATGTTCTGATCAACCCCTGATGAAAAAGATTGTTTTTTGTTGTGGCAAGATGTGACTGGATCCTCTTAAACATCTTGGATAGAATTTTTAATAAGAAATAGGGTAGGTTAAGAGGGTAATCACCATTTACATGGATCAATAGTCTAATATGATTGAGATGGACCAGAGAAAATCTGCCTTCACATGTAATGTACCTGTGGATAATCAACATGGCAGTGTGCCATTCTTTCCTCACCCAGCTGTGTGGGATAACCTGGCTCTAGTTGGGGTTTTGCTTTTTTACAATTAAAAACTGATTTACAAACTCCATAACTACATTTTCTTTCTTCCACCATCTTTCCCCATATACTAGTAACCTGCAAGATTTAGCTATGGAATGCTTTGTCACATGCATCCAAAGTTTACCAACTACAGATTAAAAACCATAAAAAATATGAGCAAATATCATAGAGATCTGCTCGTCATGACCCTGGAATGCCGAGAAGAATTCGAACCAACCATCATCCTTGAACTTATGCGCCATCTGAGGAAATGATTCTAGCAATTCTGTCCCTTCAGGTTCCAATCAGGTTATCTGACCACTCTTTTTGGGCACCATAACATTGATACAATGTTGCAGACAATTTCTGAGAATCTCAAGGGTTTGATCTCCAACTTTCGAGTGCTATTGAAAACTAAGAGTTATCTCTTTACCTGCAAAGCATGCATAGAATGACATACATACTAAAATAAGCAGATAATGAATTCATTCATATGGAATGATAATCAAGCGTGTTGATTTGATGTTGAGTTGGCGAGTACAGATTGATCCTCCGGATTTAGCTATCATCATAAGAATAAAAATCATGAAATAGATCATATAGAGATGTGCTGATCCTCTAATAATGATTTTGAACTTTAGAACACGATCTGGGTAGGGTGGCGCATGCAAAACAATGATTATTCTCGGCGCTGCAAGAATAATGCTATTCTTGCAACACCCTTTCCACTTTAACAAAATTTGAAAATTTAAATGAGGAAAAGACAAGTGATATGATAGAAAGCTTTCATATCATATCCTAATCTTCAAAAACTTCAAAATCATTTAAAAAGTGCATAAAAATATTTAAAATAAGCTTTCGAGCTAAGAAGGAAAAAACAAAGTTTAATAAAAAATCATGGAAAAAGGGTAGGACAGGGACTAGGGACACCCAATCAGTCAAAAACAAAGTTAAGGACTAACAACTCCTATGGGAATGAGACGTCTGGGTGGCCACAATGAAACAATAGTGAATGTAACTTTGTTGATCCCTATCAGACATTGAATGTAAGCAAACTAGTTCCAGAATTTCATCTCTAGGATGGACTTCTATGCCATCTAAGCTATCTCTGCGTTCCTTCAAGCAAGCATTCAAAGTTTATTTTGGAAGCTCATTACAGTCGGGTGACAAGACACTTTGGTGTGGAAAAAATAGTGGTAGTATTACAAAATCATTTTTATTGGCCAAAGCTTTGACATGATGTCTGCAAGTACATAAGATCTTGCACTACCCTCACCATTGCCAAACCCACCATAAAACAATAGGGGCTATACAACTCTTTTCCTTCTCTTGAAATGCCTTGGGAGTCCATATCCATGGATTAAATTTCGATCCTACCTTCAACCAAGCATGGGAATTACTGTGTCTTCATGGTCGTTGATCGATTCTATAAGATGGCATTTTTGGTACCCTGCAAGAAGAGCATCACAACAAAGGCCACCACTAAGCTCTTATTTGAACGTGTTTGGGTTCATTTTGGGCTTCCATGGACCATTATTTAATATCGATACAGTATGTTCCTAAGTACTTTTTTTTCCATCCTATGGTCGATGGTGGATACCAAGTTGACCAAATCGACTGCCTTCCACTCGCAGACTGATGGAAAAACAAAGGTGGTCAACACGATGATTTTCCATATCTTGAGAATATACAATTTCAAACATCCATGCACATGGGATGAGAGCCTTCCTTATGTTCAACATAGTTACAACATAGCCCTCCACAACTCTATTGGCCACTGTTATAATCCAACGCCTTAAAAATGATAAGAAAACAATAAAATTCAATCCACTTCGAGGGGGAACCCTCCTTTACAATATGTAAACTTCAGAACACAATATGAGATGAGATAAGATGATCCTAATACTAAATATCCTTGATATATATATATAGGAGACAAAGGGTTACAATTATAATGAAAGGATGCAAAGAAGGGTTCTAGATGACCTACTAGAGTGTAATAATTCAATATCTAGGGCATCATAAATGGTTTTATACATATCATGGGGCTTTGTCTAAGGATTACCATGCCCCTCCCCTTCAAACAAGTGTTGTCCTCAACACTTGTATAATCTCGGATGCTTCTGCACGAAGAAATCATCTTCCCATGTCGCCTCCTCCACTAGTAGGTTCTTCCATTTGACGAGGTACTCTATAATTGCTCGATTTCTTAGCTTCTTAATTCTTGTTTCAAGGATTGTTTCTGGCTCTAGTATGATTTTCATTTCTTCATTGAGCTCCGGTAAAAAAATTTGGACCGAGATCTTGTTGTCGATGACCTTCTTTAAGAAAGAAACATGGAAGACTGGATGTACACGTGAAGATGGAAGCAACTCCAATTTGTAAGCCACACTTCCAATCATTTGCAAACCCTTATAGGGGCCATAATATTTGGGTGCTAGTTTATTGTCCTTATTTTGTTGCTTGAGGGACATTTGTTTGTATGGTTTTAGCCTTAGAAAAACCTGATTCCCCCACTTCAAATTCCCTTTCCCTGTGATGTTGATATGCTTATTGTTTCATCCTATTTTGTGCCATAACCAAGTTGTCCTTCAAGAGTTTTAGGACCTCTTGTTGGTTCCCTATGTGGTCCTCCACTTCTTGAACCTTTGTATTCCCTTTCAAGGGTGATGTGATGGATGGAGGATGATATCCATAAATTCCTAGAAATGGGGACATTTTTTATGAAGTATGGAAGGATGTGTTGTACTACCATTCCACTAAGGGAAACCACTTGACCCATTGTGTTTGTTTATCGGATGCAAAGCAAAATAGATATCCTTCTAGACATTTAATCACAATCTCAGTTTTCCCATCAGATTGAGGGTGGTAAGATGAACTATGAGCCAATTAATTACCCAAACAAGAAAATAATTCAGTCAAAAAATCTCCCATGAAAATTGGGTCTCTGTCACTTACAATAATCTTGGGGACTTCATGTAGTTTTTGAATTATTTCTATGAATGCTGCTACTACTGTACTTTCTTTAAAAGGATGAGAAAGAGAGAAAAAATGGGCAGACTTTGTTAGTCGATCCACTACTACCATGATGACGGTCTTTCCTTCGGATTTTGGTAAACATGTAATAAAATCCATGAAAAATTCTTCCCAACATTGGCTTGGTATATCTAATGGTTGTAGGAGACCTGGGGTCTTGATTGTCTCTCCCTTATTATGTTCACAGACCAAACATTCAAACACAAAATTTTGAACATCATTTTTAAGACCTTCCAAAAAAAATCCTTCTTGACCCTGTGGTATGTTTTCAAGAATCCTAAATGTCCCCCTATAGGAGAAGTGTGCAATTCCAGAAGGATCTTCTGTTTGAGTTGAGAATTCTTACATAAATATAGGCGATCATGATACCATAGCGAATCATTCTTCCATACAAAATTGTCTATTGAACTGGGGTCTTCATGTAGTTTTTAAATGATCTTGCATACCTCTTGATCTTGATTCCATTCTATCCTTGCTTCTTCCACCCAATCTGATTGCAGGATAGAAATAACACATCTGAACCTTTTGTTTCTTCTTCTTTCTTGGAAAGGGCATCTGCCACAACACTATGTTTTCCTTTTTTGTAGATAATTTCAAAGTCATAACCCAACAACTTTGTAACCCATTTTTGTTGCTATTTTGAAGATAATCGTTGCTCCAAAAAGTCCTTCAAATTTCCATGATTTGTTTTCACCTTGAAGTGTCTTTCTATTAGGTAGGGGCACTATTTCTGAACTACATATAGTATGGCCAAAATTTCTTTTTCATAAATGGGTTTGACTAATTTATTTCATTTAAGTTGGTTGGTTTCAAAGGCAAGGGGCCTTCCTTCCTGCATTAAAACTGCACCAATTCCATGGCCCGAGGGATCACACTCCACAATAATTTTTTTTGTGAAATCAGGTGTGGCCAAGATTAGAGTTTTACACATAGCCTCCTTAAGGTTTTCAAAATCTTTGGTTGCTTCTTCTATCCAAGAAAAGGATTCCTTCTTTAATAATGTTGTTAGAGGTGCTGCTATTTGACCATAGTTCTTGAAACAATTGTGGTAATAGCCTGCCAATCCTAAGAATCCTCTAAGTTTCTTCAAGGTTTTGGGAATTGTCCATTCCCTTATAGCTTTAATTTTGTTAGGGTCCACTTTTACACCTTCATGATATACAATATGACCCAAATATTCCACTTCTTGAACCCCAAAGAAGCACTTGGAAGGATTTGCATAAAGTTGTTTCTTTTCCAATAGTTGTAATACTCCATCAACATGTTGTACATGCTCTTCCCAATATTTGATGTAGATTAGTATGTCATCAAGAAATACTAACACAAATTTTCTAAGGAAGGGCTTGAAAATGGATTTCATCAAGCTTTGAAATGTTGAAGGTGCATTAGTCAATCCAAATGGCATAACCAAACATTCATAATGACCTTCATGTGTTCTAAAAGCTATTTTAGGAATGTCTTCCTGCCTCATTTTGATTTGATGATATCCCGAACGAAGATCCAACTTAGTAAAGAATTTTGCTCCATGTAATTCATCTAATAATTCATGAATGATAGGGATAGGAAACTTATTTTTGAGGGTCATTTTGTTGAGTTGTCTATAATCTGGACACATACGCCATGAACCATCCTTTTTTGTAGCCAACACCACTGGTGAAGAGAAAGAACTTTGGCTATGTTGAATGATGCCAACCTCTAACATTTCTTGGATCATGCACTCAATCTCACTCTTCTGTGCATATGGATAGCTGTAATGCCTAATGTTAAGTGGTACACTTCCTGGTTGCAAATGAATAGCATGGTCATGATCTCAAGTAGGTGGAATACCCTTAGGCATTTCACCAAATACCTTGGAATGATTCTTGATAATTATTTGGAGATCTGATGGAGTCGGGGCTATAGATGTTTGAACATCAAGTGAGCACAATTGTGCAATTACACCCTGGTGTCCATTTGGAGTAATTTTTCCATGCTATCAGAGTTGATCATTTCATAGTGTTTCCCTTGGATACCTCTAAGATCAATTTCCTTTCCATTTGAGGAAAATCTCATAAAAATATTTTGAAAATCAAAGGCCAATATTCCTAGTGATTGTAACCACTGGACCCCTAATACAGCACCAACACCCCCCATTTGGATGGAAATCATGGGGATATCCAGAAAATACTCCCCCCATGTTGAGATTAATACTATGGCATTTCCCTGAACAATTTATGGTACCTCCATTTGCAATCATTACTTGAAACTCTGGTTCAGGATATACAAAGCAATTGATATATTTTGCTAATTTGTAATTGATGAAATTATGGGTGCTACCTGAATCAATCAATACAATTACCTTTTTCTTTTTGATGTATCCTTGTATCTTGAGGGTTTGTGGAGTAATGATGCTGACCAATGCATGACAAGATATTGTTGGAGTAGTCTCTTCTAGATTTGGGTCTTGTGACGGTTCCAATTCTTGATCATCTTCCTCTTCACAGTCTATGTAGAATAATTTCTTCTCGCCGCATTAATGCCCCTTAATGTACTTGTTGTCACAATTGAAACATAGTCCTTTTGCTCTTCTTTCATCCATTTGTTGTGTGCCAACCTTATTGGTTTAGGTACACTATCTTCTTCCTCTTCACAGTCTATGTAGAATAATTTCTTCTCACCACATTTATGCCCTTTACTGTACTTGTTGTCACAATTGAAACATAATCATTTTGCTCTTCTTTCATCCATTTGTTGAGGTGTTAACCTTGTTGGTTGAGGTATGGTTGTCTTATGACCCCCAAAACAATCTCTGCTTCCACTGCTAGACTTGAGTGTAGCCTTATTTTTGGCATGAATATGACGATCATTTTGCATAGCTTCCAAAATACTTGTAGGTTGTCTTAATAAAAGCTCATGTTTAATGTCTTATTTTAATCCATCCATGTAAGCTTTCAACAAGTGTTCATCACTTATGTTATCCACCCTTGTGGCCAATACCTAGAATTCTGAATTATAAGCTTCAATATCACCTAAGTGCTTGATTCTTGTCAATTGACTGAAGTAGTCTTGTTCCCAAAATTTCCCATATTATGCTTCTAAGTCTCTTGTAAATAAACCCCAAGTGTAGTGATATAAAGGGGGTTGCCTTTTCACTATCCATTGATACCATTGATATGGTTTTATCTCAAAGTTCAAGGTTGCTACGTGAATACTTTTCTTAT
>ML832217.1:17820-32679 GCA_009831015.1 Picea engelmannii | reverse complement strand
CATTTCCTTCATGGAATTCTGTATTTCTTTTTTTATGTCATTCTTTTTTTCTTCCATCTTATTTTCCATACCATCCATCTTGTTTTTCATATCCTCCATATTGTTTTCCATGCCATCCATCTTCCCTTACATTACTTGAATTTTTGTTTGTGAGTTTACCCAATTATTAGACTTGTCACTCACATCCTTAATTTTTTCCTCCAATTTGGACAACCTGTTATGTATGTCCTCATTTTCTTCTTGAGTCATAGATGAGACTTCTGGAGGTTTAATAGGTGTTGTAACATTTTTGGGACCCATATGGAGTAATAATAATAATACTCCTATATTCTATATTTATCACAAATTTTGAATCACCAGAAAATATCTTCCAATTTTTTTTTATGCCAATTGTAAGTTACGTACCTTTTAAAGCCTTAACTTGGAGCTTGTCCTCCTAGCCGACCTTCCTTCAGGTGTATCTCAAAAATTTAGGCCCTTCTGAGTCTGAAATTTCATTATGTAGGCCTCTGATATGTCCTCTCTTCAATTCCACAAGTCTGATCTAAATTGGATGTGCCAAGTGGAAGTTATGGTAACTTCCCCACACCTTGCTAATGTTTGGCCTTTCCAGGAGAACGTACTTGTACTACGTGCCACACACACAATATTTGATACATGATTCTAAAAATTGTACCAGAAATACTACAGACCATCCACTATCTAATGCAACTAGTCTCACTCAATTTGGATCCTTTCTGAAGATGGTATGATTATTTTACTCGAAACACCTATTTGAGACTAGTTAATAGGACAAGTCAGATGCCCTATCTTCCACAGGGTGCATCTCCATAAGTATGATGAACCAAATGCTGAAATGTTTACCAAATATACCTTGATATGTCTTTTGAATCACCTCCAATTTTTACACTCTAAATCCTCCCAGAACAAAAGTTACAGCGAAAATTCTCAAATGACTTTCTTGGAGAAGAAAAACCCTAGGATCAATGAGCTCTGATACCAAATGTTATGATCCAACACCTTAAAAATGATAAGAAATCAATAAAATCCAGTCCACTTCGAGGGGGAACCCTCCTTTACAATATATAAAATTCAGAGCACAATATGACATGAGATAAGATGATCCTAATACTAGATCTCGTTGATGTATATATATAGGAGACAAAGGGTCACAATTATAATGAGAGGGTGCAAAGAAGAGTTCTAGCCGAATTACTAGAAATGTAATAATTCAATATCTAGGGCATAATAAGGGGTTTTATACATATCATGGGGATTTATCTAGGGATTAACAACCATAACCCTTTTCAGGTGTGCTTAGGGTTCCAACCATTGCCCCCCATTGACATAGCTTTGCCCATTATAGCTGCACAGGAAGAGTCCTCCCATGCTCAGACCGAGGTTGATCAAGCGACCAAATTTGCTGAGAAAATCCATCACATTCAACAACAAGTTCATGACATTTTGCATAAATCCAACACCAAGTACAAGCAACGCCATGATCAACATTGGGTACCACACAAGTTTCAGGTGGGCGATAAGATATGGTTGCATTTGTAGAAAGAGCATATGACAGGATTCCATCGGAAGCTCCGCCCACTCTGATATGGGCCTTACACCATCACTAAGATTGTGGGTGAGAATTATTTTGAATTAATTATTCCTCCTTTCCTTGGCTTACACCTAGAAGTTAATGTGGAACTACTTCACCCATATTATTTTCTACCACTCCTGGACACTTCATATGCGGTCGAGCACTTGGCCCCTACATAACTCAATCCTGACTACATTCAACATGCGACAATTGATCGGATCATGGACACCAAGATGAAGGGCACCTAACATCCGAGCATCTAACTCTCCCGAGTTGTCAACGCGGGATAGCTTCTTAACCAAGGCAAGTGGCTCACTAGGAGCCAGATTCAACAAAAGTTTCCCCATTTGACAGAGGAGCTTGATGCAATGGGGACAATTTATTTCTAAGGGGGGAGGACTGATCCAGGTGGATACTAGTGGCCACCCACCCGTTCCACTAATTTAGAATGCTTCCACATCTTGGCAATTTTTCTATGGTTTTCGGGTCCTGAACTTTTGGGGCCGTTTTGAGGCCCTAAACGATGTTTTTTTTGGCTCGGTAACACTTGACATGTAACGAAAGGTAGATGCTAGGCCAAATGGAGTGTGTACTCCCTGGCTAGACCTTTTTGATGAGGTACCGAGCGCCCCAAACAAAGATCGTATGCAAAAGTTTCACCCCCTGGAAGTTGACATATGAACTAACCACATCAGGGCCCACAAACCTTTAGGTGTTTCATCTTTTGGCGTTAGGGTTTTCTCATTGATGCTTTATGTTAAAAGGATTTTTCAGCCTCTTTTTAATTAGCTTCTTACGAATGAGCATAGTCATCACACATCTATCTTCAAAGACAAGCTACCAACATTCTAGCTAGCTTGTGTGCTTTGCATTTTACAATCTTTTGTATTTCAGAAAATCATTAATAGAATATGAGTTTATATGTATTACTGTGTTTCTTGCAATATCTCTGTGTATTTCCTTGTTATATCTTTGCCTTCATGTCATTCTCAATATAATCTGGATCATCTAAGGAGGCAAGGAACTCAGTGGTTTCTATTGGAAATGCATGTAATTTAATCACATAAGGTGATTTCTCCTATGTGATTTCTCCACATAGCATATAATGGATTCAATGGATTTGCAAGAGATTTGTAAATTATTGTGAGGCCACGAAGAACACATCTATTGTAATAAGGTTTATCTGTTTAATCTTGCTACCAAAATACATGAAATTGAGAACCAAATGGTAGCACAAGTAGCATAAACTATGCAATCTCTCACGACATTAAAGCAACAATTGGCAGTGGTAGAAGTAGAATTTAGCCTTCTCCAGAATTTAACTCTCAATCTTCGCAAAGGTGATCAAGCAATGACCTCAAATCCAAGAATCTCAACGAATTCGTCTAGAGCAGGGTTAAAATAGGAAGAATATGTGCATCGATTCAATGAGGAAATGGGAAGAGTGAGCCAAGAAGGTGAACCAACCAATATAGGTTTGGAGGATGATGTTAATTGGACATCGTGCTTAAAGCTGATTTAAATGTTTTTTTAGACTTAAAAAAATCTAGACATTTACAATATAATATATAGAATAAAGAAACACTAAGTTATTGTGTACAAGGATAAAACCATTTTTTGTTTTACGCCTATAACATGATTCTTTATAATTTTTGTAACTATTATTATGTTTTTTTGGAATTACATTGTGATGTAATTTCTCTTGTAGTGTTTGTTACATCTTTTTCTAATACAAATTTACGTAATCTCTTTATATAATTATAATAAATATAAAAGATTAGTTAAAAATATAAACTATAAATAATTAGAAAATCTATACTAGGGAAAAATACGAAGTCCATTGACTATGAAAGAAAGAAATATAAATACGTATAGGCAAAGTGGGATTTCCATTCATCATATAATAATTTTAGGAGCTATAGAGGGTGATTTTAAAATAAAACTATAGCGGGATTTCTTAATGCCGGTCAAATATTATTATTAGATTTATAAATATTATAATAATTTTATTAGATTTATAGGATTATTTTAAAATAAAAATATAAATGGAGGTTTGTTAAAGAAAGAAATATAATAATTTTATTAATTTTAGAGGATTATTTTAAAACAAAACATAATTGGGAGGTTTATTAGATTACAACAATTTTATTAGATTTATAAGATTATTTTAAAATAAAAATAAAAGTGAGGGTTTTTGTTGTTGTTGTTGTAGTATTTGGCGAAATTGATTATTAAGCATTATATGAATGTTTTAACAATACACTCCATCCCTAAGTGTTCTACAACCCAACAAATAAGAAGTTTGTTAAAAAAAATATAATAATTTTATTAAAAAAAAAATAGAAATTTATTCAATATGAAAGAATAAAAATATAAATAAATATAGTGAAAAATGATAACTTGAAATATGCATTCTTAAAAAAAATATAATCAATATTTATATCAAATTTTAAATAAATGTATTGAGCTGTAGTCCTAGTAGATATTATACATGATTACTTTAAAATAAAATATAAATGGGAGTTCTATTCAAAGAAAAGTGAGAGGTCTATTGAATATAAAAGAAAGAAATATAGTAAAGGATATGATTAAGTAGGAAGAGATTCTACACGAAAGAAAGAAAATGCTTATATCATATTTTAAATAAATTTATTGAATTATAATTATTATAGAATATTATATGATTATTTTAAAATATAGAATATTATATGATAATAAAATATCATGTTTTTCAAATTTTAGGTGTAATGGGTTAATTAACATATTCTACATATATTATTGTTTGTGAAAGAGTAAGTAGTGCTTCCACTATAATGATTACACTATTGAATAAATTCAACTAGACATTGAAACATTATTGCTAGTCAACTAAAAACTCTTATCAAAGGTTGAGACATTGAAACATCTTCCCCCTCACACAAGGGTTCTGTAAACAAGATGTGAACCTATATCAAAGCCCCATCCTAATTAGTAAACCACAATGCATATTTAAATTAATAAAATTACATATATTAAACTTTAAAAAAATTAAACCTATTTTTAAAAGTTCAACTTTATAAAATTTGAAATATCAATATTTTATTTAATATGTTTTAAAAATATATATACTTAATTTATTTTTATTAACTAATAAAAAATTAAATGAAAATAAATCTAAAAATAAAAGTAACATAAAAATATATAATAAATTGAAAATGCACTCTTAATTTCAAATTCTTCCATTTTATCTCTTTAATATCTCATAACAAAAAAGTTTATCAAATGAACTCAAGTTAGTAATTTGTTTAGAAATAAGTGGGTTGTATATTTGGGGGATTGGATAACTTAATGTTTCACGTTCAATTGAGAGTCTACGGAGATATACATACCTTACCCCCCTTGGATTTGAACTTGTAACTTTTTAGGAGGAAACACATGTTCTTAACCATTAGACCCACATATTATAACCATTTTAATAATTTTATAATAATTTTAATAAATTTAATCAAGGTGATCAGAGATTTCGAGATGATTATCAATCATATAATTAAAAAGAATTTGCTTGAAGATAACCTGCTCGCCTCAATCCTAGACCAAAGTAGACAAATGGAGGGCTTCTTCTCTAATATACAATACTACCATGTCCTTCGAGATTAAAAAAAAAAGCTAATAGGTGGGCAAAATCTAGAACAAGCCAAAGGGGGCGGAGGCTTATGGTTAATGGTGTATCATCCCACCAAACAATCCCTTAATTAATGACTTGTACATTAACACATTTAACAGTGGTATGTCATCATGTGGTGAGTACCAATGTACCCATCAGAATTCACATGGCATGTAATCCCATTAAGTCCTTCCTTTGAACTTAATTGCAAAGAGGTAGGACCTTTATGCTCACATGCTCCCAAATCTGTCCTTGCACGTTTTTTCTCTACGATCCATTACTTCCTAGTCTCATTGTGGGATAATGACATTAAGGTTGGATAGACGTTAGAGGCTTCTTATGAATTTTCTTATCTAGGTTATCTTTTATTTTGCTCTATGTTTGCTCTTTGGTTTTTAAAAGGATGACAAGGACTTACTTGGCGAACCACCTCCCTGGTAGAGCACCAATTTATCTCAGGTTGTTGTTGAGCATGGAGACTACATAAAATATCAGTTGGTGGACTCTGGGGTCCCCATTCATTGAATTGGATCATTAAGAAGTGGTTTCTATTTAACCACATAATGAAGTTGCTCGATTGTTTAGTTGATCTCGGAACAAGTACAAAGTGGCTACCGGTAGATGATCCCAAGTTACCACTGGTTCATTCGGCCTTTGTTGTTCTGTGTTTCTCTCAATACTTGACAATAAGTTGAAAAACAAAGAATCATTATTTTTTGTTGTTCAAAATCCATTTCTGAATGCATAAATAGATTCAACATGTTGAAAAACCCTTGAGACATTCGGATTATATAAAAACAATCACTCAAATCTATGAATCTAACAATTTCTCATCAATATCTATGGTGAAAACAAATCCTATAAATTTCTGAATTCTCGAGTTTCTTACTATACTCACTAAACCCAGTCATGGGATGTTAAACGAAATTTATTACCCCTTTCTTTTATTTTTTAATTTATTAGTCGAAGTGACAAGTGCCTGGCAATTTCGTGGATAAGACATGACGCGTTTTTACGAAGGAAGTAACTTCATGTGGCAAGATGATTCTTTAGTGAAAATGGCAGGGAAAGCAATTAGTGGAACGCTGGAAGCGACAAGAGAAGTGGGGCAGGGACAGCAATTAGTGGAACGCTCGAAGCGACAAGAGAAGTGCTTGGCAATTTCCTCTAGTGGAGCTGTACTGTACTGTGTTTTAATACTTTAGCACATGAACCATGACCACACATTAAGCGTTAAGTACACACGACATGTGCGTTTGGTTTGGTCATATTTCAAAAGGTGAGTCCATGTGTTTTTGCAAAAAAAATTTCGTGGGAACACACTGGTATTTTTCGTGGGAACACACTGATATTTTGGATAACAATTGGCTTGGGTTGACGTGAAGATTTATGGATAACAACTGGATATTGGTTATTGGGATGAGAGCCTCATGAGCATGGTTTGATCTGAAGATTTATGTTATATGCTTTAACAGTGTTTTGATGTTACATTGGTTATTAGGATGAGAGCCTCAAACAAATGAGGTTTTTTTAAGAAAGTCTCTCTAGGTTAGAAAATGATTCTTTTTAGAAAGTGGAAGGAAAACTCATTGGTGGAAGTGACAAGAAGTGGTGGACTAGAAGATTGGAAGATTTTATTTGATAGTATTTAATTTTAAATATTATGGATAACAATTGGCATGGTTTAACAATATTTTGATGTTGCAATTGTTATTGGGATGAGACTTTCAAACACATGATGTGTTTTTCTTTTAGAAAGTCTTTTTATGTTAGAAAATGATTATTTTCATAAAGTTGAAGGAAAATCAATTAGTGGAAGCGAAAAAAGAAGTGGTGGGCACTAAAAGATTTTATTTAATAGTATTTTGATGTTACAATTGTTATGGGGATGAGTGTCACATGAGTGTACTGTATTTTAATATTATGGATAACAATTGGCATGGTTTGACGTGAAGATTTATGGATAACAACTCGCATGGTTTAACAATATTTCGATGTTACAATTGTTATCGGGATGAGGGTTTCAAACACATGACGTGTTTTTATCTGAGAATGTCTCTTTATGTCAGAAAATTATTATTTTTAGAGAGTGGAAGGAAAACCAATTAGTGGAAGCGACAAGAGAAGCGGTGGGCACTAGAAGATTTTATTTAATAGTATTTTGATGTTACACGAGGGTCACATGAGTGTACTATATTTTAATATTATGGATAACAACTGGCATGGTTTGATGTGAAGATTTATGGATAACAACTGGCATGGTTTAACAGTGTTTTGATGTTACACATGTTATCGGGATGAGAGTTTAAAGACACACCACAATTACGCATGACCCGTTTTTCTCTGAGAAAGTCTCTTTATGTGAGAAGATGATTCTTTTTATAAAGTGGAAGGAAAACCAATTAGTGCAAGCGACAAGAGAAGTGGTTGGCAGTGAAGTCGTATTGCATTTAAACATCTCACTACCGAAAACATTTACTGGAACCATCTCGCCACTTGGCACACATTGTGAATTGAGTTGACATGACATATTTGAAAACTAGATACCCTTGGTTGCTTTGCACAAAAAATTTCTTCTTCTATTCAAGATATCATGGAGAACAACTTGCATAGATTGACATAATGATATTATAGCAACGTTTTCATAAGTATTTTGATGTGACACTTGTTAGTAGGATGGAAATGAAAACCTTTTGGGTTTTTTAAGGGTTTAAATTTTTAATACAAAATTAACGTTAAAATTTTTAAGATTTTTATATTTACTTGACATTTATAAGTATTTGTATTTACTTGCCACTTATAAGAGGAAACAAATTTTAAAAGAAACGTTGTAGTAGGGTATGTGTCACACGGTTGGAGAACTTCGGTTGGATGGCATAAAAATCCACCATTCTCAACGACGTGCGGCACCGCGACTTTTCAACTCGACGACAAGACCACACCGGTTTACTTGGCTCGAACTATGCCTTACTCTTAGATTTGTTATTACTAACAGTTTATGTTTTCATTTGTACTTAGAACATAAACAAGTAATATTACACATTCATACAACAATGAAAATGAGTATGCAAGTGGGTGGCCAAATCGACCAAATACCAGATTTTTATTACAAAGGAAGAAGTGTGCCGAGTCTACAACTTGTGCCACTATACTGAAGATATTTTTACAAGGAGATTTCGCTCAAGTTTACCCAATAACCTGTGTGAAACACAACAAACAAACTTCCTCTATCATCTTGCAAAAGCCTTCGTTACCACAGACATAAATCTTAAACAAGCTCTTCTCCTTCATGCTTCATCTCTACAATACATGCTACCCTTGCCTCAATCCATGCAACCTGCAATAACCAACCTGCTCCCACACTTAGTCACTTGTTGAATGATCTTGGATCCTTGGATGAATTGATTCCATCTTATCTCCTTGGCATATATAGGTGCACAACCTTGTGAACTGGTGAGTCCTATTGCCTTAGAGTGACCCATCATTTGGCAGTTTATCCACATAACACTTGGTCGACCTTCATCTAAGGTGTGTGCATCCCTTAGGTGAGTCAGTCGACTCACCTAAGCACGCCCTCCTCTCTTCCAATCAACTCGTTCATTTTTCTTGGGCACCCAAGTCATGTCCACAACCGATCTTCAACCGATGGTTAAATGTATGTTGCATGACACCTTGGTCAAGCTTGATCCAGGTGAATATTGGTGGCCACCCACCTATTCCAACTGGCTCGTCTTGATAATTTTTAGTTCAACACGTTCTTTTGTACTTCTTTGTAATTGTGGGTTCTACACTTTCAGGACTATTTGAAGCCCTACACATCTTCCAGGTGGATATTGGTGGCCTCCCACCTAATCCAACTAGCTTATTTTGTATGTTTTCATGTTAGCACATCTTTCTGTACTTCCAAGGCCGTTTTGGGGTCCTAAACAGTGTTTTTATGGCTCACCACATTTAAACTATAGACAGAGTCAGATTTTGATGGTGTAATCCGTATTTCTTGAAAAGACCTTTCCAACGAGATATCACGTGCCTAAAACATAGGTTGTATGCAAAAGTTATGACTCCACATAAGTTTTGGCGTTTCATCTCCCAGGGTTAGGTTTTTGGATGTCTAGGGTTTTGGCATTCATGAGTAATGTTAAAAAGGCCTCTGAAGCCTCATTGTAATCATTCTGCTCAGACGAATGCACGTAGCAACCACATCTCTTCTTCGAGATAACTACCACCATTGGAGCAAGTGTTTTAGTTCTGCAATTTTACAGTTTCAACCTATTTCATTTATTCGATAGAAGATATTGTTTACTAGATATCTATGTTGTTCTTCATTTCTATGTGTTTATTGTATTCAGTCTGTTAATCAGTTCATTCCACTCCTAAATCCGGATCAAATCTCCCCTTGGTGCATCGTATGCCCAAGGTGACCGAGCTCACCCGCTATATGTATTCCTTTGTTTCTTGGTTGGATCGAGCACCTTATTCGTCGAACCGTTCGACCGACGCTCCTTCTGTCCCACCCAACCCATCGTTTTGGTGATGCACCCATTTCTTCGTTTGACAAAGCACCCATCGCCTGCCACATCTTTCATCAATCCAATGCCTAACTTATGTCGTAATCCATCTTTGGGTGGACTCATTCCTTAGCATGATGCGCGCCCAAGGAAACCTAACTTTCCTCTATATGAATAATTTCATCTCCTCATTCACACTGATCATCCTGCATGCCTGATTTTGTTTGTCTTGGTCTATGGTGGAAGCGCATGAGCTTGGTCTTGACGCCCCACGCCTTACATCCTTCCCCACTCCAACTTGTTGTCATCCTAGCAAACCCAACATTACTTCGTCTATTGTGGTTACCAACCATGTCTATCATGACCTTAGATTCTACTTCGCGTATCGATGTTGGGTCCTTACTCCAACTACCTCTACTTTCAATGTGCGTTGGATGCCCTTGTGTCTTAGTTAGTCGGGTAACTAGTCCAACCATCACACCAAGTCCGTAAGAACTCACTTAAACACCAAAACCACTCGTTTCTATTCACAATTGCTCAACCATCACATCCTCCCAAGTTGTTGTGGTGCTAATCGGCTCGATGTCATGTTTGTGACAACAAGCCAAGATGCTCTTGTTTTCAATGCAAGAGTAGAAGGGGGCATCTCAACGAGTCACCACTCCCATCCTTGTCTTGTTTCGTCAAAACTTGCAAAATGTCACCATACTTCTTCATCAAGTACATCAATAATGGAACATTGGAACCAATTCTGCCTTCATCTTCCTCTACAAGGCGCTCAAGTTCTGGATCGTAGGGCCATTCACCACCTCCAAGTGTTTTTGCGATCCATCCAACCTCCTCCTTGGCACGCTTGTACTAGATAAGTTATTGTTCCCCATCACACACTTGTGTAATGGACGATTCAACTTTTCGTTCCTCAAGCTCTGGCTTCTTTGTTTCCTCTGTCTCCATCGGTTCTTTCAAAATACTTGCTTCATAAAAGTCTGCAAACTTTTCCATGCCATGAACAACATCAACCAAGATATCTTTGATCTTGTTGATGCGCCATTCTAAGTCTACCGACACCTCCGGATCGTCTGATTTATTTGTTTCAACCACCTCTTCACCTCGTCCAATGATGTCTAAACAAGGGTGTTGGTCATCAACCAAGCACAAGAAAGACATATTCATCCCCCTATTCCCATTTATTGTATGCATCAGACATGGATTCAGTCTTGACATGATAACCAAACAATCGACATGCAAAATGTGAACTTCCTTCTCCATCCACATGAACTCTTGACCCAACACTACTTCATAATTGTCTAATGGAACAACGATGAAATTCGCCCTTCTGGTCCATTTGCCAAGATTCATAGGAACATTCTTGGTTTTTCCAACAATCTCTTGTTCAACTAAGATTACCACTTTGAAAGAAGTGCGTGCCTGCCCAAATTGTAGTCCAAGACTCTGTGCAATATCTTCTCTCATGAAGTTGTGAGTAGCACCACTGCCTACCATAGCCAAAGTTGTTTTCCCATTGATCTCTTCCTGAACATAACTAAGTCTTGTCACATCAGGGTCTCGAGTAATGATTGGTTCTGCCTATGCAACAACACCCAAAACCTGTAGCACCCCCATGGATGGGTTGCCCACTTTCTCCAAAGCGTTCAATTTTTTCTTCAATGGACAATTATTGGCGTAGTGCTCCTTCACACAAATCCAACAAGAAAATTATTCACTCGCTTGTTTCATGGTTTTGCGTATGTAGAGCCCCTAAGAAAAAGTTTGAATCATCTTTTTCGTTGTTTTGAACAAGGTGGTTGATGTTTTGAATGCAAAAAAAAAATTATTTTTTTGAAGTTCAAGTTTTTATTGGAATAACAATTTATATATTGAAGGATTTGTTGAACATTTTTTCAAGGTGAAGGCTTTGTTGAACATAAAATTCTTGACATTATTTTTTAATAATTTTTGTGACAATGAAGTTTTTTTGAGACTATTATGAAATGTTGATTTTTTAATTTTTTTTTACAGATAACTATACTCATAGGAAACAAAAGTTTGTGCAAGAGAAAATTTGATCACACTTGAGACGAAACTCGCCATAATGAACAAATGAAAGAGTATTATTGGAGAAAGAAACAAGAACGCGAAAATATTGAAGAAAGAAACGATGATGATGTAAATAAATATTTTCAACAAGAAGAAGTCCAACCAGGTATGCATGTACATATTGTCTATATTAAAAATATATAATTCAAATTTAAATTATTATTTAATATAATTGATTGTGATTTGGATTTGATTTTTTTCAAAAAACATAAATAGATTTGTCACATAACGTCGATGAAGTCATTGAAACTGAAGTTGAAGCAGAAGTCGAATCACCTACATGTATGCACATAAATTTAGATAATACAAGATGAACTTGTATATAGTTTAGTGAATTTGTGTTCGTGTTTTGTTTTTTAATATAAAATTTAAATTGAAATATGCAGGAAAATCTATCAACATTAATGATGAAATATTAGAAAATGTTGATATTAACAAATTTGGGAAGAAAGAAGCTAAATATAAGATATCAAACTAAGAATATGTATAATACTTTTTTCAAAGATGAATCAGTAACAATACAAGCTCAACTTTTACTCTGTCTAATAAGGTCAAGAAAGTTAAAAGAAGCTACATCATTATTGGCTATTCAAAAGTCGACAAAAGATACAAAGGTGAAATAGAATGTCTTTGACAATATAACTAGTGTATTAAAAGCTTTTGGAAAATCTCGAAAAAAAAGATGTCAGTGTTGCACGTAGAGTGATACAAACAACAGTTGTTTCATCTAGCAATATAAAAGATCATTTGACATAACACATGGAAAAGCGATGGGAACCTCAAGAAACACATTGTACAAACATAGAAAATTTCGATTGCAAATAGATGCAAATGATGAACTTGCTTGTTGGACAATTATTTCTAGACAACCCTAAAAAAATAGACTTGCAGAAAATGTTAAAGAATTGGCCCGTAATGGTTGGTGGACATAATCTCATGTTTCGCCACATACAAGGGATGTGTTGCGATGAAGAATAACATGAAAAAAGTATGAATAACATCCAAAACATATATTGCCAATGACACAAATATAATTGTTCAATAAGTTCAAAGAAGAGCAGAAATAAGTTAAAATTTCTGTCAATATATTTGTGCAACAAAAACCATGGTTTGTTAGACCCATCACTGTTCGTGACACTTGTTGTTGTCATTATCATGTGGAATTTGAGTTATATTATGACACTTATCTTGATTTTTGTAAAACGTTAGGGCCAAGTTCACCTCCTCCTTCCACATTCCGTGCTTTTATATCTGAAATTCTATGTGAAGGAGAAGGTGATGAATTATTTTACCAAAAAAAATGTGTTGGTGGAAAGAAATATGATCGTTGTGGAAATATAAGTTTGTTTCACTCAAAGTATCCTATTGATATGAATGATCAATCATTTTCTAATATAAAAGTTAGTTCGAAGAGATATGAATATATCAACAACACGACTCCACATTCTTCAAATGTTATTTCCAAAAGGATTAATTTGAAAGTAGATAAAATCTGTGTGATAGATTTTTTGAAGAAGTTTGAGGAAGAAATTTTTAAATACACCAAGCATTCACATAGAGCTTGATGGCAAGACCTACAATTCAAACAATCTCGTGAAGTGTGTCCACCAGGGACAATTTTGTCTGTAGTTGATTTTGCAGAGAATTACACATTCGTTGCACAAAAAAAAAATACATAGTGAATATTATCATTCTGATCAAGTCACTATATTTGTCCACGTTCTATATAGACATGCTCAACAGAGTATTGATAACATAGAAAGCACCAATGAAAATCGACATGTTATTAAAGAATATCACTTTTATATAAGTGATGATCGAGCACACGATACACATTATGTACAACATTGTTTTGATAAATTTTATGATTCATTGAAAGAACGTGGGATCAGATTCGATCGACATTGGATATGGTTAGATGGATGCGCGGGTCAATTCAAATCTTCATGATCATTCTATTGGTTGTGTCGTCTTAATAAGAAATCAAACATTACACATTGTTGGAATTTTTTTGAGATTGGTCATGGAAAAGGAGAGTGATGTAGGAGCATCTCAAGCGAGCCAGCGCGGAGACAACGGACAGCTGGAAAAGTGCCCAACACAAATTTTAAAATATCATGAACCATTAATGAAACATCAAGTGGGGGTGCACTTGTAAAATGTAAATGGACCTTGATCTATTCTCTCTCGTCCTTAGTAGATAGAAGGCATTTATGGTAGTTAATGCAAGTAGGTAAAATTGAATGTGCAGATTAGACAGTTTTAGAGCGCAAGAGGGAAACGAGATATAGACACCCTCATTGTGTATTGTAACATAAGCATGAGGAAGAGCATAGAAGAGAAGCAGAGAGCTGTGTAGCCCACTCCATTTACAAAAGTTCTGAATTAATACAAAGAAACTGTGATTCAGACTCATGGTGTTCATATATTCTCTGTGTATGCATCTTTAAATGTTATGCTCATGAATGTTTTACTCTTTCAGTCATGAAATGGATTTTATGCTATGTATAAATGATTTCTTGTTGAATGTTTGAAATCTGAGAGGAAAGGGTAATGGAATGAGTTTCAATTGTTTCTCTATCTGAGCAAGATTTCCTGCACAGAGTGCAGTTGAATTGTCCGCAAGGAGTGCGTTGACAAAAGGTTTAGAGGTTTGTCTCTGGAAGCTCAGGATAGATAGCTTTTGTTCTCATTTCCACAGAAGTACAGTCAGGCACAGGAGCCGTGCAAGGAGTGCGCAGGCTGAGTGAAGTCTCAGGGTTGTGAACCTGAGTGAAGAATTTAGAGACTGCTGCTGCAGGAGTGCCCAGGGTCGAAGGGATTCAAGCACTTGAAAGTGTTTGAAAATCTGCCGCAAGGAGTGTTGTTGGGTATTTCTACCCTACTGACTAATAAGCTAGGGCTCTAAACTTATACGCAGAAAATGACCCTCAAGACTTAACTTTTGACCTTCTACCCGAATCTGAAACCCCTTTCTTCACATGCATACAAGAGAAGAATAAACCAACCTTTTTCCG
>ML832217.1:1478-17720 GCA_009831015.1 Picea engelmannii | reverse complement strand
TTATAGGCTAGGAAGAGCTAGGGTTTTAGTCGAACTCTCGGCCATGCATGGCGGAGAGTTTCAGTTAACTGACAAAAAGCCCCGAGTCTCGGCGGAAACTTCCCTGATTTTTTGCATTGTTAGGTACTCGCGGGCTGTTTTGGATTAGCCCGCGGATACCCGCGTGCAGTAAGAGGACAGCAAGTGGATGCCCGCGCCCAGTGAGAAGTTAGGGCGCGGATTGCTTGTTTTTAAGTGGTTTTTGAGGAATTACTCAGCAAGGCTTTGGCTAGGAAGAGGCATGAGTTGGCCTGATGCCAGGTAAACCTGTATGGTGCATTTTAGGGTTATAACAAGGAGTGCGTGCAAGTGTTTTTCCAAAAGACACAGAGTCGTAGAAAGTTCAGAAGGATCTAAAGCCTTCAAAGTCGTTGAAGGAAGGCAACGAGACCAAGTCTTGAAAGTTTGAAATAAGGCGTAGTGACGTTGAACCGCAGGAGGTTCTCAGAGGAAGAGACGGACGGTCGGAGTTCTCTGGAAAGAATCCACGAAGTCCCGTGAGCCATTAGATCTCACGGAGGAGCAGGGTGGTTACAACGAATGTTTCAAAAGGTTCTAAGCTCAGGAGGAGTAGGACCGTAGATCCAAGCCACAAGGGTTGTTGGATTGGTAAGCAAATTCCTCTTTCAGGGTTTCGCAGGTGGAAGTCCCGTAAACTTTGCAACGGGAATCGTGATATCCCGAAACGTGAAGTCCCGACGGCTAAGAGGATGGTGTGGGACCATAGGAGACAGCGGGGTGGAAATGTGGCACACGATCGACGTAGAAGTCAAGACAGTTGACTGTTTCAGAGTTTCATGGAGTGAAGTTCCGAATTCATTGCCTTAGGATTCATGATCTTGCGAAGTCTGAAGTCCCGACAAAAGTAAAGGGGCGTTGAAAGGTCAACCTTGTGAGCACATCGAAATTTCAGAAAATTGGGTTTCGAGAATCGCGGGAACAAGTTGCTTGACACCGTGACCACCGAAATCGCGATAAGGAAAATCCCGAAAAGGAAAGAGGAAGGGTCAACGTTGACTGTTTTTCGGGGTTCAGAGATTTGGAGACACTACGCTTGAACAACGGATTCGCGAAGGTGTGAAGTCCGATATCCTGAGTACAAAGAGGGGATCCCACGAGGATTTGCTGTGGGTGCAGATTTTTCGAAAGGAAAATAGAAGAGCCGTTTTAGAGTTCTTCGGGCCAGAGGAAGGAGAAAGATCTTGTTGACGCCAACCTGAGGGTTGCGAGCGTCACCATTTCTGGTATCAGAGCACAGAGAGGTTCTTTGCTTTTTGTAGCAGAGAAAAAAGAGAATTCACCATGCCACCAAGGAGAAGGGACAGGAAAACACCCGATCCACTAGAGGATAGGGAAATGCCGAGAAGAAGAGGTAGGCAGATGACTGATCCAGCCATGGAGAAAGAAATGCATGATCTATGAGCTAGACTCGAAGACATGGAGACAACACAGAGGCGTATAGTCAGTGCTAGGGATCTTAGTGATTCCGAGAGAGAAATTGAGGCTAAACATGAAGAAGAAGTTGCAACTGAAGATGCAACAAACGAACGTTTGATTAAAGATATTGCCAGAATGGGTGCAAGAGCGAAAATGGACATTCCAGTTTATGAGGGAAATCTAGATGCAAAGGAGCTTCTAGACTGGATTAGAGCTCTGGACACATACTTTGACTATGAAGATGTTGAAGAAGACAAGAAAGTCAAGCATGCTGTCACAAGATTAAAGGGACATGCAACATTGTGGTGGGATGAACTACAAGCTGACAGACGCTGCAAAGGCAAGCAAAAGATTAAGAGCCGGGAAAGAATGATCGCAAAGATGAATGGAAAATTCGTCCCTAGAGACTACCAGATTACTCTTTTCAGGAGGATGCAGAACCTGAGACAGAAGCTGATGATAGTGAAAGAATATACTGAAGAATTCTATAAGCTGAACATCAGGGCAGGTCATCGGGAGAGCGATGATGAAAAAGTTTCCAGATACATGAATGTCCTAAGATACGATATCCAGGATGAGCTGAGCATGGTAACTATCAAAATGGTAGAAGATGCTTATCAGATGGCTCTGAAAGCTGAAGAGAAGCTGAGCCAAAAGCAAGGTCAGAGAGGCCGAGGCAGAAGTCAGCCTAGAGGCAAATCAGTTGCCCAGGACAAATATCAGAAGCCCAAGGAGGACTGGAAGAAACCTCAGACTCGAACTCAGAGGTGTGGAACCTCACAGTGAGGGCAATATGCTGAACAAAGAGGGAAACATACCGAGAAAAGAGGAGATTATGCTGACAATAATACTTTTCCTCGTACTAGAGGTAGAGGAAGAGGAAGAGGTGGAGTAATAACATGCTTCACATGTGGAAAGAATGGACACAAGTCTTACGAGTGTCCAGAAAAAAAGAGAGAAGGAGGAGAAGCGCACATCGCCAAAGCACAGAGGCGGGATGTTGAGGCAGAAGATGCTGAAGGCGGAAGATCGCTGATGATGCGAAAAGTTCTTTTGACACCAGAGAAGGAGGTGGAGAGTTCAGTCCAAAGAACCAGAATTTTTCGGACTGCTTGGAAGACCAAGGACAGGGTATGCAAGGTCATCGTGGACAGTGGTAGTACATATAATCTTGTTTCTACAGAGATGGTAGAAAAGCTGGAGCTGGAGACGATCAATCATCCAAGCCCATACAGAGTTTCGTGGCTACAAAAAGGACATCAGGTAACTGTCACTAAACAATGTTTAGTTGAATTTAAGATAGGAGGATATAATGATAAGATACTATGTGATGTTATTCCTATGGATGTTTGTCATCTATTGCTGGGTAGACCATGGCAATATGACAAAAATGTGATTCATGATGGGAGAATGAACACATACACCCTAGAGAAGAATGGGGGAACTCACATGTTGCTTCCAATCAAGGATAAGGAGGTGAAACCGGAAGTAAGCAACACTGTACTTCTCATGAGTGGGAAGGAACTTCTTACCGAGGTTAAGAAGAAGGAAGACCCACAATTTATTGTGGTCAGGAAACCGAAGATTGTTTTGACCAACACAAGAATAGATGATTTACGAGAAGAGGTTCAGGAACTGCTGGAAGAGTTCGCTGACATAGTAGTGGACGAACTACCTCGTTCGTTGCCACCGATTAGAAGTGTGACTCATCATATTGATCTCATACCAGGAGCCAGTTTGCCAAACAAAGCCGTGTACAGGTTGACGCTGCAAGAAAATGAAGAGGTCAAAAGACAAGTCCAGGATTTGTTGGACAAAGGATTGGTCAGATAAAGCTTGAGTCTGTGTGTTGTTCCAACAGTACCCAGTCCGAAGAAAGACAGAGGATGGAGGATGTGTAGTGACTCGAGGGCAATTAATAAGATAACCATTAGGTACAGATTTCCATTTCCAAGGATGGATGATCTGATGGATTACTTGAGTGGAGAAAAGTATTTTTCAAAGATTGATTTGAAAAGCGGTTATCATCAAATCCGCATGAGAGAAGGTGATGAGTGGAAGACAACATTCAAAACCAATGAAGGGTTGTATGAATGGCTTTTTTTTCTGTTTGGCTTAACAAACACACTGAGTACCTTCATGAGGTTGATGAACGAAGTCTTGAGGGAGTTCATCGAAAAATTTGTCATTATGTATTTGGATGACATACTAGTTTTCAGTAAGACCGTGGCAGAGCATCTGAAGCATTTGGCTACAGTGATGCAGAGGTTGTAGCAGGAGAAGCTATTGATAAATATGAAGAAATCCTCATTCATGAAGATGGAGCTCATTTACTTGGGATTTGTTATTTCTGCAGATGAGTTGAGGATGGATCCAGATAAGGTGGAGGTAATCAAGAATTGGCCATCACCGAAAAACACCTTCGAGGTGAGAAGTTTTCACGGATTGGCTAGTTTCTACTGAAAATTCATTAGGAATTTCAGTGGAATTAGTGCACCGATGATGGACACAGTAAAGAAAAGACACAAGTCTTTTCACTGGACAGAAGAGGCTGAGAAGAGTTTTAATCTGTTGAAGAGGAAGATCACGGAACAACTAGTTTTGGTGCTGCCGGATTTCCAAAAGACATTTCAAGTGAAATGCGATGCAAGTGGATTTGCAATAGGGGTAGTCTTGAGTCAGGAAGATAGGCCGGTAGCATACTTCAACGAGAAGCTGAATGAAGCGAAAGTGAAATACTCCACTTATGACAAGGAGTTTTATGCTATTATCCAGGCATTGAAGAAATGGAGGCATTACTTGATCCCAAAAGAGTTTCTCTTGTATAGTGACAATCATGCATTATAGTTTGTGACTCAACAGGAAAATTTGAATCAGAGACATATCAAATGGGTTGAGTATATGCAGAATTTCACTTTTGTGATTAAACATATTTCTGGTACTGCTAACAAAGTTGCTGATGCTTTGAGCAGGAAGTGTTTGCTATTGTAGGAGTTCAAAGTCAAAATGTTGGGTTTTGATGATCTCAGGGAGATGTACGCAGATGATCAGGATTTTAAGGAGGCGTATGAAGCAGTTGAGAATCCAATTCTCGGAGATAGAAGCCAATGGGTAGAATACATGATCTAGGAAGGATTACTGTTTAAAGGTAATCAATTGTGTATTCCGAAATGCTCCATGAGGGATAATTTATTGAAGGAGAAACACAACGGAGGATTGGCAGGGCACTTTGGTCAAGACAAGATGTTCGCAAAGTTGAACAAGTCATAATTTTGGCCAAGAATGTGAGCAGACATCAAGAGATTCGTGGATAGATGCAGAATTTGCCAGCATTCGAAGGGAAGGAAACATAATGCAGGGTTTTATCAACCATTGCCCATACCTGAAAGGCCGTGGGATGCAATTAGCATGGATTTCATATTGGGCTTACCAAGAACACAAAGAGGTTTTGACTCAATCTTTGTGGTGGTGGATAGATTTTCCAAGATGGCACACTTCATTCCATGTCAGAAGACCAGTGATGCAACTCACATTGCGAATCTGTTTTTTAAAGAAGTCATTCGACTTCATGGCTTGCCAAGGAGCATAGTTTCGGATCGAGACACCAAGTTCATAGGGAACTTTTGGAGGACCTTATGGAAGAATATGGGAACTAACTTGTTATTTAGTTCGGCTTATCATCCTCAGACGGATGGACAGACATAAGTGGTGAACAGAAGTCTGGGAGATTTGCTGAGAAGCCTAGTGACATAACACTATAGCCAGTGGGATAACATATTACCACAGACAAAATTTGCTTATAACGACTTGGTTAACAGAAGAATAGGGTAGAGTCCATTTGAGATTGTCTATGGCATACAACCAAGAGGAATTTTTGAGTTGAGAGATTCAAAACAGATTTCAACTAGGAGTGCTAGTGCAGAAGAATTTGCAGAGACGATGAAGGAACTTCACAGCCAGGTGAATGAACGATTATAGAACTCAAGCCAAGAATATAAGCATAGAGCATATTAGCACAGGAGACAACTTCAGTTTGAGGTTGGTGATTTGATTCTGGCACATTTGAGAAAGGAAAGGTTCCCGAGAGGAACATATAATAAGCTGAAGATGAAGAAAATCGGACCGTGTAGGGTCTTAAAGAAATTTGGGGCAAATGCTTACGAGATCGAATTACTCGATGGGATCGGAATTTCTCCGATATTCAATATCTCAGATTTGTACCCATATAAGGCTGAGGAAGCAGGGACAGGAAATGAGCATCAGGTGATCTAGTGGACAAAGCAGATGCCAGTTGGAGATTAGCCACAGATGGAGCGCATACTGGACAAAAGGGTGAGCAAGAAGACCTGGCGGAAGCAATATTTTGAGTATTTGGTCAAATGGAAAGGCCATCCAGTTGAAGATTCCAGCTGGGAGAATGAAGCAGAAATCCAGAAGCATGGACACACCATACGCGAGCTCATGGATAGGAGCCCATGAAAATTTTCAAGCCAAGGAGTATGATGCAGGAGCATCTAAAGCGAGCCAGCGCGGAGACAATGGACAGCTGGAAAAGTGCCCAACACAAATTTTGAAATATCTTGAACCATTAATGAAACATCAAGTGGGGGCGCACTTGTAAAATGTAAACGGACCTTGAGCGATTCACTCTCATCCTTAGTAGATAGAAGGCATTTATGGTAGTTAATGCAAGTAGGTAAAATTGAATGTGTATATTAGACAGTTTTAGAGCGCAAGAGGGAAACGGGATATAGACACCCTCATTGTGTATTGTAACATAAGCACGAGGAAGAGCGTAGAAGAGAAGTAGAGAGCTGTGTAGCCCACTCCATGTATATAAGTTTTGAATTAATACAAAGAAACTATGATTTAGACTCATGGTGTTCATATATTCTCTGTGTATGCATCTTTAAATGTTATGCTCATGAATGTTTTACTCTTTCTATCATGCAATGGATTTTATGATATGTATAAATGATTTCTTGTTGAATGTTTGAAATCTGAGAGGAAAGGGTAATGGAATGAGTTTCAATTGTTTCTCTATCTGAGTAAGAGTTCCTGCAAGGAGTGCAGTTGAATTGTATGCAAGGAGTGCGTTGACAAAAGGTTCAGAGGTTTGTCTCTGGAAGCTCAGGATAGATAGATTTTATTCTCATTTCCACAGAAGTGCAGTCAGGCACAGGAGCCATGCAAGGAGTGTGCAGGCCGAGTGAAGTCTCAAGGTTGTGAACCTGAGCAAAGAATTTAGAGACTGCTGTTGTAGGAGTGCGCAGGGTCGAAGGGATTCAAGCACTTGAAAGTGTTTGAAAATCTTCCGCAAGGAGTGCGTGCAAGTGTTTTTCCAAAAGACGCAGAGTCGTGGAAAGTTCAGAAGGATCTGAAGCCTTCAAAGTCGTTGAAGGAAGGAAAAGAGACCAAGTCTTGAAAGTTTGAAAGAAGGCGTAGCGACGTCGAACAATAGGAGGTTCTCAGAAGAAGAGACAGATGGTCAGAGTTCTCTGGAAAGAATCCGCGAAGTCCTATGAGCCGTTAGATCTCACAGAGGAGTAGGGTGGTTACAACAAATGTTTCGAAAGGTTCTAATCTCAGGAGGAGTAGGACCGTAGATCCAAGCCACAAGGGTCGTTGGATTGGTAAGCGAATTCCTGTTTCGGGGTTTCGCAGGTGGAAGTCCCATAAACTTTGCAATGGGAATCGCAATATCCCGAAACACGAAGTCCCAACGGCTAAGAGGACGGTGTGGGACCATAGGAGCTAGCAAGGTGGACAGGTGACACATGATCGACGTAGAAAGACAGTTGACTGTTTCGGAGTTTTGTGGAGTGAAGTTCTGAAATCATTGCCTTAGGATTCACGATCTTGCGAAGTCTGAAGTCCCGAAAGAAGTAAAGGGGCGTTGAAAGGTCAACCTTGTGAGCGCATCAAAATTTCGGAAAATCGGGTTTCGGGAATCGTGGGAACAAGTTGCTTGACACCGCGACCGCCGAAATCGCGATAAGGAAAATCCCGAAAAGGAAAGAGGAAGGGTCAGCGTTGACTGTTTTTTTGGGTTCAGAGATTTGGAGACACTGCGCTTGAACAACGGATTCGCGAAGGTGCGAAGTCCGATCTCCTAAGTACAAAGAGGGGATCCCACGAGGATTTGCTGTGGGTGCAGATTTTCTAAAAGGAAAATAAAAAATCCGTTTTAGAGTTCTTCGGGCCAGAGGAAGGAGAAAGATCCTGTTGACGCCAACCTGAGGGTTGCGAGCGTCACCATTTCTGGTATCAGAGCACATAGAGGTTCTTTTCTTTCTGTAGCAGAGAAAAAAGAGAATTCACCATGCCGCCAAGGAGAAGGGATAGGAAAACACCCGATCCACTAGAGGATAGGGAAATGCTGAGAAGAAGAGGTAGGCGGATGACTGATCCAGCCATGGAGAAAGAAATGCGTGATCTACGAGCCAGACTCGAAGACATGGAGACAACAAAGAGGCATACAGTCAGTGCTGGGGATCTTAATGATTCCGAGAGTGAAATTGAGGCTGAACATGAAGAAGAAGTTGCAGTTGAAGATGCAGCAAACAAACGTTTGATTAAAGCTATTTCCAGAATGGGTGTAAGAGCGAAAATGGACATTCCAATTTATGAGGGAAATCTAGATGCAGAGGAGTTTCTAGACTAGATTAGAGCTCTGGACACATACTTTGACTATGAAGATGTCGAAGAAGACAAGAAAGTCAAGCATGCTGTCACAAGATTAAAGGGACATGCAACATTGTGGTGGGATGAACTACAAGCTGACAGACGTTGCAAAGACAAGCAGACGATTAAGAGCTAGGACAGAATGATCGTGAAGATGAAGGCGAAATTCATCCCTAGAGACTACCGGATTACTCTGTTCAGGAGGATGCAGAACTTGAGACAGAAGCTGATGATAGTGAAAGAATACACTGAAGAATTCTATAAGCTGAACATCAGGACAGGTCATTGGGAGAGCGATGATGGAAAAGTTGCTAGATACATGAATGGCTTGAGATACGATATCCAGGATGAGATGAGCATGGTAACTATCAGAACAGTAGAAGATGCTTATCAGATGGCTCTGAAAGCTGTAGAGAAGTTGAGCCGAAAGCAAGGTCAGAGAGGCCGAGGCAGAAGTCAGCCCAGAGGCAAATCAATTGCCCAGGACAAATATCAGAAGCCCAAGGAGGACTGGAAGAAACCTCAGATTTGAACTGAGAGGGGTGGAACCTCACAACGAGGGAAATATGCTGAACAGAGAGGGCAGCATACCGAGAAAAGAGGAGATTATGCTGACAATAATACTTTTCCTCGTACTAGAGGTAGAGGAAGAGGAAGAGGTGGAGTAATAACATGCTTCAGATGTGGAAAGAATGGGAACAAGTCTTACGAGTGTCTAGAAAAAAAGAGAGAAGGAGGAGAAGCTCACATCGCCGAACCACAGAGGTGGGATGTTGAGGCAGAAGACGCTGAAGGCGGAAGATCGGTGATGATACGAAAAGTTCTTTTGACACCAGAGAAGGAGGTGGAGAGTTCAGTCCAAAGAACCAGACTTTTCCGGACTGCTTGGAAGACCAAGGATAGGGTATGCAAGGTCATCATGCACAGTGGTAGCACAGATAATCTCATTTCTACAGAGATGGTAGAAAAGCTGGAGCTGGAGACGATCGATCATCCAAGCCCATACAGAGTTTCATGGCTACAAAAAGGACATCAGGTAACTGTCACTAAACAATGTTTAGTTGAATTTAAGATAAGATAATATAATGATAATATATTATGTGATGTTATTCCTATGGATGTTTGTCATCTATTGCTGGGTAGACCATGGCAATATGACAGAAATGTGATTCATGATGGGAGAATGGACACATACACCCTAGAGAAGAATGGGAGAACTCACATGTTGCTTCCAATCAAGGATAAGGAGGTGAAACTGGAAGTAAGCAACACTGTACTTCTCATGAGTGGGAAGGAACTTCTTACCGAAGTTAAGAAAAAGGAAGACCCACAATTTATTGTGGTTAGGAAACCAAAGATTGTTTTGACCAGCACAAGAATAGATGATTTACCAGAAGAGGTTCAGGAACTGCTGGAAGAGTTCGCTGACATAGTAGTGGACGAACTACCTCATTCATTGCAACCGATTAGAAGTGTGAGTCATCATATTGATCTCATACTAGGAGCCAGTTTTCGAAACAAAGCTGCGTACAAGCTGACGCCGCAAGAAGATGAAGAGGTCAAAAGACAAGTCTAGGATTTGTTGGACAAAGGATTGGTCAGTGAAAGCTTGAGTCCATGTTCTATTCCAACAGTACTCAGTCCGAAGAAAGACGGAGGCTGGAGGATGTGTACTGACTCGAGGGCGACTAACAAGATAACCATTAGGCACAAATTTCCATTGCCAAGGATGGATGATTTGATGGATTGCTTGAGTGGAGCAAAGTATTTTTCAAAGATTGATTTGAAAAGTGGTTATCAACAAATCCGCACGAGAGAAGGTGATGAGTGGAAGTCAACATTCAAAACCAATGAAGGGTTGTGTGAATGGCTTGTTATGCCATTTGGCTTAACAAACACACCGAGTACCTTCATGTGGTTGATGAACGAAGTCCTGAGGGAGTTCATCGGAAAATTTGTCATTGTGTATTTGGATGACATACTGGTTTTCAGTAAGACCGTGGCAGAGCATCTGAAGAATTTGGTTACAGTGATGCAGAGGTTGCAGCAGGAGAAACTGTTGATAAATATGAAGAAATCCTCATTCATGAAGATGGAGATCATTTACTTGGGATTTTTTATTTCTGTAGATGAGTTGAGGATGGATCCAGATAAGGTGGAGGTAATTAGGAATTGGCCATCACCGAAAAACACCTTCGAGGTGAGAAGTTTTCACGGATTGGCTAGTTTCTACCGAAAATTCATTAGGAATTTCAGTGGAATTAGTGCACCGATGATGGACATAGTGAAGAAAAGACACAAGTCTTTTCACTGAACAGAAGAGGCTGAGAAGAGTTTTAATCTGTTGAAGAGGAAGATCACGGAACAACCAGTTTTGGTGCTGCCGGATTTCCAAAAGACATTTCAAGTGAAATGCGATGCAAGTGGATTTGCAATAGGGGCAGTCTTGAGTCAGGAAGACAGGCCGATAGCATACTTCAGCGAGAAGTTGAATGAAGCGAAAGTGAAATACTCCACTTATGACAAGGAGTTTTATGCTATTATCCAGGCATTGAAGAAATGGAGGAATTACTTGATCCCGAAAGAGTTTGTCTTGTATAGTGACAATCATGCATTACAGTTTGTGACTCAACAAGAAAAGTTGAATCAGAGACATGTCAAATGGGTTGAGTATATGCAGAATTTCACTTTTGTGATTAAACATATTTCTGGTACTGCTAACAAAGTTGCTGATGCTTTGAGCAGGAAGTGTTTGCTATGGTAGGAGTTCAAAGTCAAAACGTTGGGTTTTGATGATCTCAGGTAGATGTACGCAGATGATCAGGATTTTAAGGAGGCGTATGAAGCAGCTGAGAATCCAATTCTCGGAGATAGAAGCTAATGGGTAGAATACATGATCCAGGAAGGATTATTGTTTAAAGGTAATCAACTGTGTATTTCGAAATGCTCCATGAGGGAGAATTTACTGAAGGAGAAACACAGCAGAGGATTGGCAGGGCACTTTGGTCACGACAAGACATTTGCAAAGTTGAATGAGTCATATTTTTGGCCGGGAATGCGAGCAGACGTCAAGAGATTCGTGGATAGATGCATAATTTGCCAGCATTCGAAGGGAAGGAAACAAAATGCAGTGTTTTATCAACCATTGCCCGTACCTGAAAGGCCGTGGGATGCAATTAGCATGGATTTCAAATTGGGGTTGCCAAGAACACAAAGAGGTTTTGACTCAATCTTTGTGGTGGTGGATAGATTTTCCAAGATGACACACTTCATTCCATTTCAGAAGACCAGTGATGCAACTCACATTGCGAATCTGTTTTTCAAAGAAGTCATTCGACTTCATGGCTTGCCAAGGAGAATAGTTTCGGATCGAGACACCAAATTCATAGGAAAATTTTGGAGGACCTTATGGAAGAAGATGGGAACTAACTTGTCGTTTAGTTCGACTTATCATCCTTAGACGGATGGACGGACAGAAGTGGTGACCAGAAGTCTAGGAGACTTGCTGAGAAGCTTGGTGATAGAACACCATAGCCAGTGGGATAACATATTACCACGGGTAGAATTTTCTTATAACGACTCGGTTAATAGAAGCACAGGGCAGATTCTGTTTCAGATTGTCTATGGCATACAACCAAGAGGAATTTCTGAGTTGAGAGATTCAGAACAAATTTCAACTAGGAGTGCTAGTGCAGAAGAATTTGTAGAGGCGATGAAGGAACTTCACAGCCAGGTGAAGGAACGATTACAGAACTCAAGCCAAGAATATAAGCGTAGAGCAGATCAGCACAGAAGACAACTTCAGTTTGAGGTTGGTGATTTGATTCTAGCACATTTGAGAAAGGAAAGGTTCCCGAGAGGAACATATAATAAGCTGAAGATGAAGAAAATCAGACCGTGTAGGGTCTTAAAGAAATTTGGGGCGAATGCTTACGAGATCGAATTACCCGATGGGATCAGAATTTATCCGATATTCAATATCTAAGATTTGTACCCATATAAGGCTGAGGAAGCCGGGACAGGAAATGAGCAGCCGGTGATCCAGTGGACAAAGCAGATGCCAGTTGCAGACAAGCCATAGATGGATTACATACTAGACAAAAGGGTGAGCAAGAAGACCTGGCGGAAGAAATATTTTGAGTATTTGGTCAAATGGAAAGGCCATCTAGTTGAAGATGCCAGCTAGGAGAACGAAGTAGAAATCTAGAAGCATGGACACACCATACGCGAGCTCATGGACATGAGCCCATGAAAATTTTCAAGCCAGGGAGTATGATGTAGGAGCATATCAAGCGAGCCAGCGTGGAGACAACAGACAGCTGGAAAAGCGCCCAACACAAATTTTGAAATATCTTGAACCATTAATGAAACATCAAGTGGGGGCGCACTTGTAAAATGTAAACGGACCTTGAGCGATTCGCTCTCGTCCTTAGTAGATAGAAGGCATTTATGGTAGTTAATGCAAGTAGGTAAAATTGAATGTGTAGATTAGACATTTTTAGAGCGCAAGAGGGAAACGGGATATAGACACCCTCATTGTGTATTGTAACATAAGCACGAGGAAGAGCATAGAAGAGAACCAAAGAGCTATGTAGCCCACTCCATGTACAAAAGTTCTGAATTAATACAAAGAAACTGTGATTCAGACTCATGGTGTTCATATATTCTCTGTGTATGCATCTTTAAATGTTATTCTCATGAATGTTTTACTCTTTCTGTCATGCAATGCCTTTTATGCTATGTATAAATGATTTCTTGTTGAATGTTTGAAATCTGAGAGGAAAGGGTAATGGAATGAGTTTCAATTGTTTCTCTATCTGAGCAAGAGTTCCTGCAAGGAGTGCAGTTGAATTTTCCGCAAGGAGTGTGTTGACAAAAGGTTCAGAGGTTTGTCTCTGGAAGCTTAGGATAGATAGCTTTTGTTCTCATTTCCACAGAAGTGCAGTCAGGCACAGGAGCCATGCAAGGAGTGCGCAGGCCGAGTGAAGTCTCAGGGTTGCGAACCTGAGTGAAGAATTTAGAGACTGCTGCTACAGGAGTGCGCAGGGTTGAAGGGATTCAATCACTTGAAAGTTTTTGAAAATCTGCCGCAAGGAGTGCGTGCAAGTGTTTTTCCAAAAGATGCAGAGTCGTGGAAAGTTCAGAAGGATCTAAAGCCTTCAAAGTCGTTGAAGGAAGGAAAAGAGACCAAGTCTTGAAAGTTTTAAAGAAGGCGTAGCGACGTCGAACCACAAGAGGTTCTCAGAGGAAGAGACGGATGGTCAAAGTTCTCTGGAAAGAATCCGCGAAGTCCCGTGAGCCATTAGATCTCATGGAGGAGCAGGGTGGTTACAACGAATGTTTTGAAAGGTTCTAAGCTCAGGGGGAGTAGGACCATAGATCCAAGCCACAAGGGCCGTTGGATTGGTAAGCGAATTCCTGTTTCGGGGTTTCGCAGGTGGAAGTCCCATAAACTTTGCAATGAGAATCGCGATATCCCGAAACACGAAGTCCCGACGACTAAGAGGATGGTGTGGGACCATAGGATCTAGTGAGGTGGACAGGTGGCACACGATTGACGTAGAAGTCAAGACAGTTGACCATTTTGGAGTTTCGTGGAGTGAAGTTCTGAATTCATTGCCTTAGGATGCACGATCTTGCGAAGTCCGAAGTCCCGACAGAAGTAAAGGGGAGTTGAAAGGTCAACCTTGTGAGCACATCGGAATTTCGGAAAATTGGGTTTCAGGAATCGCGGGAACAAGTTGCTTGACACCGCGACCGCCGAAATTGCGATAAGGAAAATCCCGAAAAGGAAAGAGGAAGGGTCAACGTTGACTGTTTTTCAGGGTTCGTAGATTTGGAGACACTGTGCTTGAACAATGGATTCACGAAGGTGCGAAGTCCGATCTCCTAAGTACAAAGAGGGGATCCCACGAGGATTTGCTGTGGGTGCAGATTTTCTGAAAGGAAAATAGAAGAGCCATTTTAGAATTATACGGGCCAGAGGAAGGAGAAAGATCCTGTTGACGCCAACCTGAGAGTTGGGAGCTTCACCAGAGATCACAACGATGCATGGGCATGTGTAAAACGAGCACTTCAGAGGTATCTGATGAACCCTCATGCCAATCGATTTTAACCTGATGATCAAGTTGTTTAATGGTGCAAATTGGCACTAAGACATGAAAATAATCCATCAAGGGATGTGCACATGTGTGCCTATATATACATGTTACACTTGTACACATGATATTTTTATTCACGTGTTCAAATTTATATGATGTTTATTCATTTTCTTGATAGATTTCAAGTTAACAAGTTCTTGTATTGTGCAGGTTTTTTTGGTATGTTGGAATCCAAGATGTAAATAGATCAATCCCATATGAATCCGGTAAAATACACGGGACATGAAAAGTGCATTCAGTTAAAACAAAATGCTATCAAAATATGTTTGCATTTGATAGAGGAAATGAATCTTGTTTTTGTTCAGTTTGCATAGAGGACACCAAATCCATAGAGATTTGCAAAAACGAAAATGCGGAATATGTTAAATCTTGGAGACATACCGAACTTAATATAAAAGGGAAAATTCCACTTGCAATCTCAGAGGAGATGGAATCAAATGAAACTATAGTTTCAGTTGACGACGATAGAGTTTCTGATCTTGTTAGAGAAGGTAATTTTTATGTTTCAATTGTTTGAAAATATATTTGGTAAATATTTAAACAACTTGTAGATGTACTTGTAAGTTGGATATATAAAATTTATATATATAGTAGATGAGTTTAATGGCATGAGCATGTGTGATAATATAACACGAACTATTTGTTGGAACATATTGAATTTTTTGCAGGAGATGTCTTTGTCGTGGTTGCACCTGTAGAAAACACTGAAAACATGAAATATTATTTGATGCGATGCATAGAACAAAAGATGAGGTTATTAAAAGATTTTGATGATAACGGTTTTATATATGAAAGAGGATCCATCATATTGAAAGGCTATTTTTTTCAAGAAACCCATCAAACCGATAGTCATGTTCACTGTCAAGACTATCAGTCCAATGTCATAAGTTGTCAATATAATCATTTGGAATGTGCAGTGTGCATAAAGTTAATAGAAGTTCAATTAAGAAAAAAAATAAAAGTTAGAAAATGGAAAATGTCCAAAGCTGATCATGAAAGAATAATTGAAGATGGCACACTAATACATATTGAAAACTTTGTGACGACTACTTGCGACGAAAGTACCCTTTCGTCCCAAAATTGAAGATAAAGAGTTGATTTTTTTTATAAATCTAGCCTGAGTTCATCGCTCTTTCCTCGAAACCAGCTATATGTCTCAAGAGTGATGAATGTGAAGATAGAGGACCAACTATATGTCTCTACGATCTATCTTGCGTCGACCTTTGGTTATCGTCGCAAGAGCGACGATCCAATGATACCCGTTACACTGTTCAAATAGTCACTTAACTATTTGACAAAGTCAACATTGACTTGGTCAACGTTCATCGCAAGATCGACAATTCAATGATGACCTTTACACTGTTCAAACAATCAACCAACTATTTGACAAAGTCAACATCAACTTGGTCAACATTGAAAAAAAAAATATAAATATTTTGCAAATTAGAGATGTTGCGACAATCTTGCTATAACAACGATGGTTTAGAAATGATATTTTTGTGCAAAAGAATATCTCAAAATATTAGAGGTGGGAAAAAAATTAAAGAGGGTGAAAAGGGTGATGGTAGATTTTATTTCCCTTGCAAAAAATGTTGCACTACATGTCACGTAAGAATTTTAATAGCAACAACTAAAAAACATTGTAGAAAATATGGGCACATTGATGGGGGATCGAATTAATATCGTCCCGTGGTAATTAGCTATATATTCATTATATATATATGTTGATTATGGTTGGTTGTCATTGATGTCAACCCTTGAAGAAAGACTCGTAGCAGAAAGGTTTGGGTAATGGACCCAATAGTGTTTGATGTAAATATGACTCATTATTGTTTTTTCATGGTTGATAAGAAGTAAATATGGATGAACTCCAAAGTGGTCCCCTTATGGTGAAAGCCCTCACGGGAAGACGCTTTGTAGA
>ML832216.1:31162-42444 GCA_009831015.1 Picea engelmannii | reverse complement strand
TAACCCCTTTTCCCTTTTATCATTAAATTAATATATTTTAAATTTTCAAAAAGATAAAACAATTAATTCCCTCTTTATATTTTATATCCACAGATTTTATTTTTTAAGAATAAATTAAATTTCTTACTCCCTTCATGTTACAAGATTTAACTAAGATCATAATTATTAATTAAGTTGTTTTTATTTTTATTATTAATATTTTTTTTTTTTGAAGACAAAATTTTACCACTAGCGTAATTTAGACTTAGGTCTTAAATTTCGTATAGGGCGACATTTAATTAGGGAAATTGTTTTTTTTTAAATTACTTAACACATTATTTGTCTTAAGGCCATCTAGGTTCATCCCTCTATCATTAACAACGTGACATGCCCTTCAGGACGCACTAGGTCCTCCAAGGGTGCCACTTGCCTCATATGTTCCCTTATGCGATGTGCCCTTCAGGACACACTATGTGCTCCAAGGGTGCCACTCGCCTCTTGACTGATTTGGTAGACATCTATAATTCCCAGAGTCAACACTCTGCCAGGTGAAATTGTGGGAGACTAAGGGCCTCTAAGGAATAAGGCCCCCGACTTATTGCGCGCCCCTTAGAATCATCGTGAGCGACTGTCTTAGTTTGCCCTCACGACATCGTGGGTCCTCTCAAACTAGGTAATCGTTAACCTACAGTTCGAGCCATGACGGGAGTGATAGTAGGCTATGACAGGGCTGCTGTCCACACCTCTCCCTCAACATCTTTGGTAGTCGTGTGTGACCGCTTTACTCCATATGTGAGTCTGGTCGGCAAGCTATCGTCAACCTGCATCATCAACAAATCATGTCAGAACATATCCATATCATATCATCCAGTCAGATGCACTAAAATCATAGTAAAGCAATCAAACCGCAATGGCACACTCCCTGACTCGATCCAGAGTCCAAGGGGTTCCATCGATGCCTCTACATCCTTGAGGTCCATAATCCTGCACACTCAGTAAATCGAGTCAATAGCACCTATCTATGTCAATGCAATAAAACAACATGTCATCAACCCATAACGCTTCATAATCAAATCAAAGGTTTTTAATAGCATAATAATCTAGATCACTTGCGAGCAAGTGTCCTCAAAGAATAGGTTCGCTCAGTGCGACAGAGCGGGATGTTACATACACCCCCTCTTGGTCTAAACTTTGTCCCAAAGTTTCACAGTATAAATGCTGAAATAAAGTGTATCACAGTATCATATGTCTATCTATCAAACAAAAATCGGAACTGCTGGCGCATATCATATGCATCCTCCCAGGTCACCGAGTGTGGACTACAATTGTCCCACTGGACCTTGACCTGCTCTATCGTTCGACGCTGTAGCTGTCGAACGCGATGATCCAAAATGCGGTCTGGCTCAACCGTGAGTGCTCTCTCATCCGATACCCACAAGGTGCTCAAGTAAAATCATGTGAAGGATCATTAATCATAAAGTCTCAATAGAGACATGAAATACATCATGCGTACGCCTCAAGAATCAGGCAAGGCTAGTCATCAATCCACAACCCTCTCATTTCCAAAATATCGTAGGATCCCACAAACCTAGGATATAGTTTAGCCCCCCTTTTTCCAACTAGATCAAACTCTTATGTGGCTTTAACCGCAAAAAGACTCGATTGCCACAACGTAACTATGGTTGACACGATGCGCATCATCGTAACTCTTCTACTGATCCTGTGCTTCCTTGATCCTTTGTCTTAAAGTTCTCATTTAAGTTTCCAATTCTTGGATTGCTTCTAGTCTCACCTGGTTCCTAGCTGCAAGCCGATCCCAAGTCAAGGCGTCTGACACGGTCACCCGTAAAGAAACTCGAAAGGTGCCATCTTAATGGTGTTCTGGTAACTGTAGTTGTAAGGGGACTCCACTAGTGGAAAAAATTCTTCCCAACTCTTTTGTTGGTCCATCACGCACATGTGCAACATGTCCTCCAAGGTCTGGTTCGTTCGTTTGGTCTGCCTATCAGTCTCCGTGTGATACACAGTACTAAAGTTAAGTTGGGTTCCCAAGGCCTCTTGGAAAATTGTCCAGTAAACACCGATCCTCAATCGAACATAATCCTCTTAGGCATGCCATGCAGCCTCACAATCTCACTGATGAAAACTCTAGCTATTTCAGATGCTTGATACGTCATACGCACAGGAATAAAGTGAGCACTCTTCATCAGAGTGTCTACTACTACAAAAATCGAGTCATGTTTCCTTGCCGTTAGTGGCAATCCAACAACAAAATCCATCGAAATAACCTCCCATTTCGATTTTGGAATAGCATGTGGTTGTAGTAATCCTACTGGGTGTCTATGTTTAGCCTTTACCTGCTGACATTCTAGACATTTGGCCACATAGTTGACTATGTCTGCCTTCATTCCCTTCTATAAGAATAAGGGTTTAAGGTCTGCCCTCATCCTTGTGACTCCTGGGTGAGCCATGTAAACTTCTCTATGAGCCTCGCTTAGGATCAATATCCTCAACTCGTCGTTTGGCGGTATGTAGATCCGATTTTTAAACCTCAATAATCTGTCGCTATCAAACGAAAATCCTGCAAATCATGGTACCATCATTGTGTTTTGTCCAATAAAACCCTCGACCTCTTTGTACCAGTCCTTGTCACAATATAAAGTTAAAATATTTTCATGTAGATTCATCTGAAGAGGCAACACTGAAAAGATGCGTGGTCTTCGACTCAATGCATCTTCCACTCTGTTCACTATTCCTTTTATGTAAGAAATCTCAAAGTTGTACTCACTAAGCAATTTTGACCAACGTTGTTGTCATGCATTCAGGCCACCTTGCATAAATATGCATTAGAGTCCACAATGGTCAGTCTTTAGTTCAAATTTTATTCCAACTAGGTAGTGTCTCCAGACCTTCAAGGCATATACGATGGCTAACAACTCCAAATCGTGTGTCGCATAGTTCTCCTCATGCCTTCTTAGTTTCCTCGAAATGTAAGTGATCACTCGTCCGTATTGCATCAAGAATCTACCTAAGCCTTCCTTGGATGCATCAGTGCATACCAAGAAGTCCACATCCATGTATGATACCTTTAGTATAAGTGCTACCGTCAACAAATCCTTGAGCCTCCGAAATTATTCTGTGCATTTCTCGGTCCAAACAAACCTCTTTTTCTTCTTCTACAATTCTGTGATCGGATTTTCTATCTTCAAAAATCCCTCGATGAACCATCGATAGTATCCTGCCAAACCCATGAAGCTATACACTTAGGGACATTCGTCAGTGCAGTACATTCCATAATAACCTCAACCTTTGTTGGATCCACAACGATACCTTCGTCGGAGATGACATTCCCTAAGTAGTGAATCTTTGATCGATAAAATGAGCATTTGGACAACTTCCCATACAATTTGTGCTCTCTCAGAAACTGTAGTACCAAGTGCAAGTGCTCGTCATTCTCCTTCATCGTCTGAGAGTAAATCAAAATATCATCAATGAATACTTGGACAAACTTATCCAAGGACTCGCGAAACACCCCGTTCATCAAACTCATAAATACCCCTGGGGCGTTTGTCAGTAAAAACAGTAAAACAATCAACTCGTAATGTCCAAAACTCGTCTTAAAGGTGGTCTTAGGGACATCATCCTCCTTGATCCGTAACTGGTGATATCCTGATCGCAAAATGGTCTTTGAGAACACCGTTGCACCCTTCATATGATCTAACAGATTATCACTCCTCGACAATGGATACTAATTCTTGATCATCACCTTGTTCAATTGATGGTAGTTAGTGTAGAGTCTCCACGACCCATCCTTCTTTTATATGAAAAATAAATAAATAGTAGGCACACCTCACGGTGACACATTCGGACATCTAATCCCCAGGTCCAACAACTCCTTTAGTTGCATTCTTTACTCATGTAATTCTGGGGTCGACATACAATAAGGCGTTCTTGTTATTGGTTCAATTCCCAATCTTAGATCTAAGGTAAACTCCAATTCCCTTTCCGACAACATCCCAGGTAACTCCTCCGGAAATATGCCTGCAAACTCTCTCACCATCGGTAGGTGTTCTAGACCTTCCGCTACTCCTTTTTCATTAACGCAAGGATCGCATAAAGCGTACACCCCTTGCACATGCTCTTCCTTAGCTGCAAGAAAGAGATGAAACTTAGGGGAAACTCCCTGGTTCTGAGCTACAATCATGCATATTTGCCCCCTCACATCGACCAAGCTCAACCTCTTCGTCTTACAGTTGAGTATCGCCTCAAGCAATTCCAACCAGTCCATACCAATCACAACATCATAGGATTGTAGGATCACGATGTACAGGTTGGCCCTGGTGACAAACTCTCCCAGGTTAAGGTACAACCTGTAACCCTTCCTCCACCTTCTGTTTGGCTCCCGAAGCCATCTCTATGAAGCTAAACTTATCAAGTTCGACTGCCTTTACCTTAATCCTTTTTAGCATTGCACCATAAATGAAACTCTCAATAGCACCGGGTTCTATCAAAATACTAAGGGTCTGGTCAATGATGGTACCATACATCTCAAGTGCAGTTGATTGGTGCTCTGCCTTGGGGATATTCATCGTTGCAAGATTCCAATGGGCCTTGCCCAATCTCCCAGGGTAGTGGGTCTAACTGATCCAGATGATCTAGCCCTCTTCACTGGGTAGTCACACTGGAAATGTGGCTCCCTACATTCCAACATACTTTCTTCGGTCCAGTAATATTGGTACCCGAAGCAGAAGCTGAATTCCAATGAAAATTCCATCACAAACTCATTGACCTTAACTTTCTCGGTGAGGGTGTGGAGCACACCGAAGCAGCTCCAAAAACGGGCCCCGTACTTGGCACCATATGGTTTCCCTGATGCAAGGCGTCGAACTCGTTGAGCTGACGCTCAATGAATTCCTTGGAAAGATACCTCTTTTGGAACCATTCCTAGAACAGTTCCCATGACATGTCGTCAACGACCAAGTTCAAAGTGGTAGGAGCGTCTTCCACCATAGAAGAGAATTCCCCTTCAGTGAAAGATCATCGAGCATACCTTCATGGTGGAGGTCATGATCGCGAAGCGTGAAGCACATTGCCTTGCTCTACAACCAAGCCTCGACAACACAGTCGTCTGTGACACTCGTGGACTCAAGAACTCAACTCTCTCGAATTCTCGATCGAAGCTAATGGTACTAGCTAGGGTGTGCTGTGGACCCTTAGGGGTATAGGTACCCTGGCCTCATCTCAGTATTGATGGTGAATCAAGGCCTTTGAAATTACCTGGAAGGGCCTTGTCAGACCACCATCATCCCTTACTACAAGCGAATCCAGCGCAAGGACTTGTTCCTCCCCTTGGGGTCAGACTCTGAGGGCGCGAAACTTCTGGAGGTGTTGTACTTCCATCCACAATACCTCTCCGTGAATCTCTACGGTGTCATCTAACAGTGATTATCGCAAGGGCAAGTCAAAGCTTTAAATAACGTTAGGTTAAGACTAAAGGGTTTACTATAGTGGAAATCATGGCGATCCACAGTTGCAAGGTTGAACCTGCTCTAATACCATATGTAACATCCCCAACGTTATGACTACCAGTGACACAGAGAGTGCATTTTTTTTTTTGTTTGAAGCAGGAAAGTGACAATGACACAGTCGAACAACACAACCTAACGACAAACAATGCTTGCAGATCAGGCCACCGACAAAACGACTCTACACACTGGCACATCCATCAATTGGTCAAAAGTATGAGAAATAAAAAAGGGACGACTACCCTCTCGACCCAGACGCGATGACACCTAGAAGCTAAAGGACAACATCTCTTGTGTTAACTACGCGTGCAGGAACTCTAACTCCTAATCTACCTCAATCATCAATAGGGACTGTGCTGGAAAACTAAACCACAATCGACAAGCATCCTCCTAAGCTCGGGCGCAAGGTGTCATTCAAATGACTCAGATCACGCATTCCACTTATTACTGTCACTCTTGTTATTTGCGTTCAATCAGCCAATCATATTCAAATACAAGCTTAACATATTTTTAGTTTCAGTCAATCATATTCAAATATAAGCTTTATATAATTTAAGTGTAGAAATGTAAAATTTAAAGGATTATATTTATAATTGAATGAAAAGTAATTATCTATAGGATGAAATTCATTATAACACACTTATTATAAATTTAACATCCCATTTCATTTATGACAATCAACTTCTTTAATGATTATTAAAAATAAAAAAATAAAACTTAAGTATAATATGTACCAAATCTAATTTATGATATTTAGCATGTAACTTTATAAGTGCTAAAGTTAATGTAACGATATTTAACGATATAGAAACATGTCATGCACATCCAAGTGGGTTCAAGCACATCCATTCATGGTATGGAAACAATGATATTCATATTATTAATGGAAGAGAATCCGAAAGGTGATATCAACCATTTTGGACTAGATTCAGATTCCAGTTGTTGGCGATTGCGTGTGCCGAACACATACGCTTTAAATAATTAGCACTTAAACAATATATTTACGTGCGCTCTCCATTTACTGTGTTTTCATTTCTCTTTTGGCAGCCTGGAGATTAATATACATTTAATAGTGGCAGTTTCGTCATACTGGATATAACTATACATTTAATAGTAGAAGTTGCTGCCGATTGCGCGTGCCAGACACAAGTGCTTTAAATAATTAGCACTTCTGAATTCAAATGAATTAAAAAAAGATGAATAGTAAAATCTTTGGGTTTTTTTTTTTATTACATTCTTTTGCATCTGTGAAGATATGCGTCATATTCTCTCCCTTATTCTTTTGTGTAGTTTGTGTGTCATTATTCAACAAGTTGCAGAAATACTGTTAGTTTTCCATTTAAATTGGTATTCTCCCTTTTGCTATTCCAGTTCATTGCAATGATTTATAGTTTGTAAAGGTTATTTGCATTGTGATTAAGCAAACTCGAGAAGAAGTTATTGATTATCTGAATTATCTCTCCCCTTGCTAAATAAAAGATTTTGAATAGAACTTTACCTATGGGGAATTGGCTCAAATGGGTTGCTATTGTAAGCCTGGCATTCCTTGTTAGCGTGCGATTCCTCAACCTCACAATCTGGCCTGGCTGTTGTAATTACTTCATGAAAATTCCTAGAAGACGTAAGGCATTTCCATCTCTTTCATGGATTAGAGCAGATCAATGCTAACCCTTGATCTTTATATAAATTAAGGCTTCAGATGAATCTATGTTAATTATGTTTTGAATCCATTTTGTTCGACGTCCAAATTATTTTCCATTTTATTTTATTCGTGTCACTAGAGTATATATACAAATCTTTGCTTGCCAGGGCATGATGTCAGGTACACAGAAATCCTCTGCTGTGTAAAAAGACCACATTCTGCCATCGCAAATGGAGTAATCTCAATTAATAATAGTTTAGATTATTGTTGATCCAATTTTTATACATTTTCAAATGTTTCTTTTTTCCATTATGACGAACAACATGTCAAATGGTTTTTAACTTTGAGCTATTGATTTGTAATTGGAAGAAGGAGTCACATTGGAGGAAATGGTAGCCGTAAAACACCACCATGAAAGAATTGATGAAGCTCTTGTTACACTCTTGAGTCATGAACAAACCCCGACTGGATGTTGAAGTATCTCAGATCAAACAATGGAGGTGATATTATCAATCCTTATAGCACCATGTTTACATAGCCACTCGAAGGCTCTATTAAGACGCAGTCACAACGCCACCTAAGCACCGTCGACCATATAACTTCGATGCTTCCTAGTAATGGTACTGTAATAAATCGTTCATTCATCCATCCAATAAAAGAATAAATTCATTGATTTTAAAGTCCAACAAAATGCAGCCCTTCAAGAAATCGGTTGTCAATTGACCTCAGAAATTCGCCGCCATTAAACGTTGAATACATTGTTGCCAAGAGGAATATAGATCACCCTGAATGCATTTTACAAAATCCCCCAGACATCACAAGCACACCAACCCTTCAACGCTTGTGTCATCATAACAGAAGGTTGGGTTTAAATTTTTTTTTGTTAGTAACAGGACAATTCACAGTCTGTATAAATATAAACAAGGGCTAAATCACAGGGAAGAATCCTGGGTCTAGGTATAAGAATCGCAGGCCCCCAATTAACCTCCAGGGACAGGTTAAAATATAAAGAAAAGAGATCGCTGGCAAGTGTAAAGAAAACGCAGGCTGAAAATTGACTCCAACATTATTCAATCCAGAGTACCAAATAAAATGCCGTCTTAGAAGTTTAAGTTTTTGCTTCATTTTCCAAGATGCCCATCAACGCAGATTTAATTTAGATACGAGAAAAATTTGCAGACTGATATTAAATCCTTTCATTCCTAGGGTACCAATAAAATTTCAGACTGAATTAAATCCTAGACTGAGATTAAATCTTTTCATTGCCAGGATATCAATGAAATTGCAAACTGAACAAAATTCCTTACATTACCAGTATATCAATATGTAAAAAAAAAACAGAGTGAGATTAAATCTTTTCATTACCAGGATATCATTAAAATTGTGAACTGAAATGAAATTCTTTACATTACCAGGATAACAATCCATGTAGCCAATAGTAAGGGAACGTAAGGGTCCAATGGGAGAGGTCATGGAGACGATCATAGGGAAAACCAACACGACACATAAATTCCATACATAGAGGTACTTGGCTAGAGGGTGCAACACAACAAGCTGCCAAGGACAACAACAAAGGTAGACAACGAATGGGTTCATCCTTCGCTTCACCATCCTTGCACAGAAAAGTAGGGCATTGAGATCCATAGGTCTTTTAACGCTAAGGCGACGACCGTAGATCAAGCTCCTGGTCGACTGCTCAGGCGAGGACTGGTGAGCTAGGGACGAAGGGCAACAACACGATGGTCTCAACCAAAACACCGCAGATGGTCAGGACATGCGGGAAACGAAGGTCATGGGAAACCATTCAATCAATCAGCTAGGCCATAAAGTTTTAGTCCTGAATCTAGACCACAAGTTTACCTACCCAAAATAAACATGCGGATCCAAATCATAAATCCTACAACAATCTACCATATCAACAAAGAAAGCGTATTGTTGCCTGATCGCCTGCTCTGAGTGGACGTCCCGTGCGCTCCGTGCTACTCCCGCTCTCCGATCGTCAAGACTTCACTGGCACCTCCCAGCCAATGCTAGGGGTACTCTTCTTCCCCCTTAGCCCCCCGAGCCGCAAAGGGGCCACACACACTATCCAGAGGTTTCGTCTAGCTCCCAGCTCACCTCACAAGGCCGAGCTACCAATCCTCTCCTAGCTGGGTATCCCAACTCCCACAAGTAAATCAGTCAAGTAGATATTTCTATAGTGTAATGTTACGCAAACAGAAGGTGATCCTTCATCCTTATCCTTTCTTCATTTTATAGAGTTTCGAACTTCCTTTCTTTCCTAAAATCTCATTTAATTAAAGTTTTAAAAACAAATTCCTAAAAATTCCTCTCCGTACAAGTGTCACCCATCCCCTACATTCCTCCATTATTTAATTTCTTTAATTAATTAATTATCTCAATTCCCTCACCCACTTAGAGTTACTCCTAGAATCACTCCTAGGTGTCCCCAAATTCTCTTACAGGTTTTAATAGCTTTCCCTTTTATTAAATTGTCAGTTCAATTTAAATTAGAAGGTTCTTAAATGGTAGATGCTTTACTAAGTTTTGACCTTCTGCTTTTTCCCTTAAGTTCCCCTTTTTCCCTTTTTATGTTACCTCTTTTCCTAGTTTCCTAAAAAAATTATTTTCCCTCTTTCCCCTTTTTAATTAGAACTCAAAAAGGAAGGTTGGAATTTAACCCCTTTTCCCTTTTATCATTAAATTAGTATATTTTAAATTTTCAAAAAGATAAAACAATTAATTCCCTCTTTATATTTTATATCCACAGATTTTATTTTTTATGAATAAATTAAATTTCTTACTCCCTTCATGTTACAAGATTTAACTAAGATCATAATTATTAATTAAGTTGTTTTTATTTTTATTATTAATATATTATTTTTAAGACAAAATTTTACCACTAGCGTAATTTAGACTTAGGCCTTAAATTTCGTACAGGGCGACATTTAATTAGGGAAATTGTTTTTTTTCAATTTACTTAACACGTTATTTGTCTTAAGGCCATCTAGGTTCATCCCTCTATCATTAACAACGTGACGTGCCCTTCAGGATGCACTAGGTGTTCCAAGGGTGCCACTCGCCTCATCTGTTCCCTTGCACGACATGCCCTTTAGGATGCGCTACATGCTCCAAGGGTGCCACCCACCTCTTGACTGATTTGGTAGACATCAATAACACCTGGAGTCAACACTCCACCAGGTGAACTTGTGGGAGACTAAGGGCCTCTAAGGAATAAGGCCCCCACCTTATTGCGTGCCCCTTAGAATCATCATGAGTGACTGTCGCAATTTGTCCTCACGACATCGTGGGTCCTCTCAAACTAGGTAATATTTAACCTACAGTTCGAGCCACAGAAGGAGTGCTAGTAGGATGTGGCAGGGATGATGTCCACACCTCTCCCTCAACATCTCTGGTAGTCATGTGTGACCCCTTTACTCCATATGTGAGTCTGGTTGGCAAGCTATCGTCAGCCTGCATCATCAACAAATTATGTCAGAACATATCCATATCATATCATCCAGTCAGATGCACTAAAATCATAGTAAATAAATGAAACCCCAATGGCACACTCCCTGACGCGATCTGGAGTCCAAGGGGTTCCATCAATGCCTCTGCATCCACGAGGTCCATAATCCTGCACACTCAGTAAACCTAGTCAATATCACCTGTCTATGTCAATGCAGTAAAAAAACATGTCATCAACCCATAACGCCTCATAATCAGATCAAAGGTTTTTAATAGCATAATAATCCGGATCACTTGCGAGCAAGTGTCCTCAAGGAATAAGTTCGCTCAGTGTGCTAGAGCGGGATGTTACACAAGGCTAGAGTCATTCTGGACATAGCCAGGAGGTTGTTCCATGTAGATTTCTTCTTGCAAATCCCTGTGAAAGAAAGCATATTTAACATCCATCTGATGGACCTCCCATTTATGTGAGGCAGCAAGGGAAAGAACAAGGCAGATGGAATTCATTTTTGCTACAGGGGAAAAGTTTTCATTATAGTCAATTCCTTCAACTTGGGAAAATCCTTTGGCAACTAACCGAGCCTTGTGTCTTTCAACACTTCCATATGATGCATACTTAGTTCTGTAGACCCATTTACATCTAACAAGTTTTCTTCCTTTTGGAAGAG
>ML832216.1:0-10696 GCA_009831015.1 Picea engelmannii | reverse complement strand
TCTGGCTAGTGTGTATCTTTTCCAACTTCAAATGTCCATCTTCCAAGGCGGATCGTATGAAGTGGTACCTCGATTGCATATGATTAGTCTTCGAATGGAAGGCTGAGTTCTTTGCAAGATGAATGTGTAACATAACCACTACGAAAATGCAACTTTTTTTGGCCTTTTTCTTTTGATCTCCGAGGAACAGACTTCCCCAAATCCCTACGGGGCCTGATACAGACCCTACTATCCCTTGACCGTACTCATATGATCAGCGGCTATGACCATGAGCCTTATCGGGGAGGTGCTCGTTGGCTTTCGCGATTCGAGAAATCGCGATACATATGTTTCCCTTTCTCTCTTGTCTTTCGAAGGGCCGAAACCCGAAATGGGTCTAACTGCTTAACAAGGTTAACAGCAAGCCGGAACAAGTTTTGGGTGTTCTACCCTTCGGGGTTTTGCATATCGGGATTTTGGGATATGCGAAGTGAGGGGGATCTCGCACCTGGGTTTCCCAGGAGCCGAACTCTGAAGCCTGCATACATGTATGTATATATGTATATGTATATATTTCTCAGCCTATTTCAGAAATTTGCACACTAGGTTTTTGGGATATGTGACGACAGGAGAACTTACCGTTGGGTATTTTGGGTGTCGAAACACCTAAACACCACATCTCGTCCGCACTATTATCATTTTGGGGTTTCACACTTCGGGCTTTCGGGACTGGCGAGTACAAGAGAAATTTCCAATAGGTATCTCAGGTATCGAAATACCAAGACACCTAATATTATTCGTGCTAAGACATTTCGGCGTTTCTCCTTTCGGGATTTCGCATCATGTGAGAACAAGAGGTCTCGCTCCTAGGTTTCCCAGAGGTCGAAAACTCTAAGTCATCAGAACTCTAAACCTGCTCCACTATTTTTAGGGTTTCCTCCATCGGGATTTTGAGATTGGTGAATACATGGGGCCCACACTTGGGTACCCCGGGTGCCGAAATACCGAAGTATGATAACTTCTCCACACCCTAGCTTTTTGGGATGTCGCAAGTCGGGATCTTTGTACTTGCAAGTACAGGGGAAACTTACCCTTGGGTCTTCCGGGTACCAAAATGCCAAAATGCCGAACCAAGTCATACTATGTCAATTCGAGATCCCGCGAGTCGGGGTTTCGTATATCGAAACCTTGCTATAAAAGAGGTCGAAGATTCACACTCCTCGACTACCCGAATTTCGAAAAGTCGATACACCCGCTCTTCATACACTCGACCAATTCGGGGTTTCGCGAATTGGAGTTTCACAATTTGCGTAAACGGGAGGCCTCGCACCTAGATCTTCTGGAAGCCGAAACTCTAAAGTACCAACTCTTAACCTACGCATCTATTTTTGGATTTCCCAAGTCGGGATTTTGGGAGTCATGAGGACAAGGGTTCTTTCCCTATGATCTCCCATGTGCTGAAAAGTCGAAATGCTTACCGACCGCCATGTGTACTCTACAACTGGATAGTCCAGGTGCTACCATGGGTCTTGGGATCGACGGTCCCGATTTCTTTGTTACTTATGAAGGTTAAAAAGCGGTCGAGGCATTATTGTCTGCGTTCCTTCATTCAGTTTTACAGTCGCAACTAGCCTCAGATCCTCCGAAAGGATTTCATTTGTGCATTTAGCAAGAGGAAGGGTATCGAACCTCTGAAACATCACAACGAATCATGCTATGTTGATTTCGGGGTTTCGCTAATCGGGATCTCAGGACTGGTGAGTACCAGGGAACTTACCTTTATGTGTCCCGGGTACCGAAACACCAAAAAACCAAGCTCTAAGAGACCCACTCTGTCTCATGCAAGGTTTTCAAAATTAAGTCTTAAAGTCCTTCATCGGGTTCCTAGGTAGATTTCCACTGGGTTTTATGACCAGATTGAGATGTTTGCTCAAATCCCTGAGTTGTTAATGTCTGTGATAGATAATAATCAAATTCAAGATTTTACCATGGTGGTAGTCCTTTCAAGGAACTTACCCCGGATCTAGAATGTAAGGGAATGATCCCAAAAAGGGTATCCCTATGGGGAATCTATCCAGGGTAGCATGAGAGGTAATTAAGGGGAACAAATATCCTGAGAGAAGACTTGAAAGCTGACTTCATTCAAATACATATACAGATATATATATATATATATATATATATATACCGAATGTGGTCGTTCTAACATAAGAATGCAACCACCATTTCCGATCACAACACCATGCAAACATTTCTACACAGAAATCATTCATAAGTGTTCAAACCATGAGCATATATTCCAAAATATTCAATGCAAGACACAAGATATAAACACTTATCAGAAAACACCACGTGATGCAACTACTAAGAGGGGTGCTTGTTTCCACCCAACCGTAGGCTCCGCAACTCCGAATGGATTTACCACTAGCCACCCCTGAGCTAGACCATGATGCTTGAGACTCTCTGTCTTTGTTCTTCAATGACCGAGAACAAAGGTTACTCTCCTTCTTCTCTGCTATCACTCACTCTGTATTTTGTTCCAGAGTTCTGTTGATCTCCTCCTGCGATCTCTCCCTCGCGTCCCCCCCCACACCTTTTACCTGCTTTTTCTTTCCCAACGAGGTTGCGTGTGGCACGAATTCCCCCACGGTGGTCAGGTCTAAGGCCTCCACGGATGGGCGGTTCAACCCCATCCCTCATTAACTCATGAGGAGCCTCTTCACCTACCATCCTAGTGAGTAATTCATTTCAGGGCCAGCGAGCCGCTCTTGGTTCTCCAGGCCAGTGAAGACCAAATACGGTTTGGTTCGGTGGAAGTTAACACCACCATTCCAGGTGCCTTCCACCACCTTTCTTCAGCCATCGTGGTCTCTTTTTCAGCACATCCCCCTCTCAGCAGTTATATATATATATATTCATAACATTATTTACATTCATAAACCTTTTTACTAAGGTCCATTCAAATCACACATTCACATCTTTGAGTTTACCATAGTTCTTGGCCAGTATAGTTATTTTTACAGACTGGGGGAAAAAGGGTGTTACAATTCCATCCCCCTTAAAGGAACATCATCCTTGATGTTCTATCTATCAATATGACATGTATGTATAGAGGTAAACAAAATCGGATATGCTTGTTTCATGGCATCCTCCATTTCCCATGTAGCCTCATCTGGGCCAAAATGTCTCCACTGCACCTTGACCTGTGCAATGGTTCGGTTTCGGAGTGGGGTTTCCTTTCTGTCCAGTATGCATTGAGGTTCTGGTAGGAATTCTCCCTCCAGTTCCACCAGGATCACAGACCAATCAATTATATGATTAGAATCATCTACATATTTCTTCAATAATGAAACATGGAAAACATTATGTGCTTTTACTGTGGGAGGAAGTGCTAGCCTATAGGCTACATGTCCCACTCTATATAGAACTTCAAAGGGTCCACAATATCAAGGTGCCAACTTGGCATAAGCTCCCATTTTCAAAGAACTCTTCCTAGGCCTAACTCTGAGATATACATGGTCTCTCGTCTTGAACTCTCTTGGAGTTCTCTTTTGGTCGGCGTAACTTTTATGTCGATTCTGAGCGACCATCAAGTTTTGTTTTATCTGACTCAATTGTTGCTCCATTTCTTTCAACATGTTGGGTCCAAAAGAAATTTTGTTTATGGGATTACTCCAACTAACAGGAGTGTTGCACAGTCTACCATAAAGGACTTCAAATGGACTCATCCTTAAGGATTCTTGGTGGCCGCTGTTGTAAGTGAATTCCACCAGTGGCAGGTAGTCTTCCCACTTCTTGGGTTGATGCATTACATGCATTCTTAACATGTCTTCTAGTATTTGGTTCACTCTTTCTGTCTGTCCATCGGTTTTAGGGTGATAGACGGTGCTAAACAACAACTTGGTCTATAAACCAACCATCAGTGACTTCCAAAAGTTGGAAGTAAATTTCGTGTCTCTGTCAGACACGATGTCTTTTGGCATACCATGCAGTCTGAATATCTCCTTCATGAATACCTGAGCAATGTCTATTGCCTTGCAAGTTGACTTTACAGGGATAAAGAGAGCGGACTTGATCAATTTATCCACCACTACCATGATGCTGTCATTCTGTTTGGTCGAGGTTGGTAATCCGGTGATGAAATCCATGGAGATGGTTTCCCATTTCCATTCCAGGATTGGTAGAGGTTGTAATAATCTTGTTGGGTGTCGGTGTTTTTCTTTTACTTATTGGCATTCTATGCATTTGGCTAGGTACTCAACTATGTCTTTTTTCAATCCAGGTCAATAGAATTATTTCCTAGTGGTTGTGATCATTTTCTTGTATCCTGGATGACCAGAATAGGGTCTTTTATGTAGTTCATCTAGTATGAACCTCTTCAAGTCGTCACAATCTAGGACATACAATCTGCTTTGGTAAGTGAGCAGACCTCCTTCCATCATCTGGTAGCCTCCATACTTTATCCCTGTGGGTTCTTGTTGTAGGTACGAGGTCACGGTCTGGAAGAATGTGTCTGTCTCTTGTGCATTTCTGACTCTTTCTTTGACATCCGTCTCGCAGGTTCTCACCATGTCCAGGTGAATTGTTTTCATGCTTCTGCTAAGGGCATCTGCCACCCTATTTTATTTTCCTTTAATGTGTTTGATTTCGAAATCAAACTCGCTAAGGAGGGCCATCCACCTAGCTTGTCTAGCATTGAGCTTTGGTTGGTCAAACAAATATCGCAATCCATAGTGATTTGTCATAAGTACAAATTTTCTTCCCAGAAGGTAATGCCTCCACATTTTCAAGGCATGCACTATGGCAGCTAGCTCTAGATCATGGGTCACATAGTTGACTTCCTGCTCATTCAATTTTTGGGATTCATAGCACACCACACTTCCTCCTTGCATAAGGACTCCTCTTAGCCCTTCCTTACAGGCATTTATGCACACGAGGAAGTCAGCTTCGGGATCGGCGATCTTTAACATGGGTGCATTGGTCAGTAGATGTTTCAGGGTCTGAAATCTTTCTTCACATTTCTGTGTCCACATGAACTTTGTCCCCTTCTTTTGGAGGGTAGTGATTGGACAACCAATCTTGGAGAATCCTTTTATAAATCTCCTATAGTATCCTGCTAATCCCATAAAGGATATGATATCCAAAACATCCTTTGGGGTAGGCCATTCCATGATAGACCTGATTTTGTCGGGGTCTACTACTACTCCTTCTTCGGATAGAACATGGCCTAAGTAATGTATTTGCTTCTGGAAGAATTCACATTTTTTGAATTTGGCATAGAGTTGATGTTCTCTTAGCACTTGCAACACAAGCCTAAGATTCTCTTCATGCTCTTCTCTATTCTTGGAGTAAATTAATATATCATCAATAAAAACCAGCACAAATTTGTCTAGGAATTTGCTGAGTACATTGCTCATCAAGCACATGAAAGTGGCAGGGGCATTGGTTAACCCAAATGGCACTACCACAAACTCATAGTGACCATACCTCATCCGGAAGGCAGTTTTATGGATGTCTTCACCCTTCATTCGGACTTGATGGTATCCCGACCTCAAGTCAAACTTTGAGAAAATAGACACACCCCCCAATTGATTGAACAGGTCATCGATCCTGGGCAAGGGGTACATGTTCTTTATGGTTACCTTATTGAGTTGTTTATAATCTATACACAGTCTAAGGGTACCATCCTTATTTTTCACAAATAGGACTTTTTCTCCCCATGGAGACATGTTGGGTCGGATATAGCCTTTATCCATCATTTCTCTTAATTACAATTTGAGTTCAACTAGCTCGGGTGTGCTCATCTGGTAGGGTGTCCTAGACACCGGCACCACTCTCGGTGCAAGTTCTATCAAGAATTCTATCTCTCTTCTTGGAGGTAGACCCGTTACCTCTTCCGGAAACACATCTATGTATTCTCTCAGGGTAGGGTGGTCTTCGAGGCTTGGTTTTTCATCCTCAATAGTTTTCAACACCTGTATTGCATATAGGGGACATCCTTTTCGGTAATACTTTCTCATTTGCAGAGCTGATATTTGTCTCACCGAGACAAGTTTTTGGATCCCTTGAAGGGTTATCCTTTCCCCTTCTTTACTTACACATTCTAAGGTTTTATGGTAACAGTCCAATCTAGCTTTATGGGTGGCTAGCCAGTCCATGCGAATCAATAGATCATACGATCCCAGGGGTAATATGTTAAGGGTTTCTTGGGTGGGGAATTCACCCAACATTAATTGGCAGGTTGGTATGACCTCTGCTACCCTTCTTCTGGTACCAGTGGCTAACTGTACCAACCATAGCTTGGTAGGTTTATGTGGCTATAGTTTACACTTATCCACAATCTTAGGGGATATATAACTCAAATTTGAACCAGGGTCAATCAAAATAGACACTAGATGGTTGGAGATAATACCTTTTATTTCCACCACTGAAGCTTGGTGGTCAACTTGGTTATTATCCAAGGTTGCATAAATTTGTGGAACACTCCTGGCCACATCATTGACGGTGGTAGCTTCCTGGATGTTGTAAATTCTCTGACTATTATGTTTTCGATGTGGACAGCCTCTCAGTAGATGTTCTTCTCCGCAACCCCAACATTTCAAAGGTTCTCTCTTTGGGTTATCAGTCTTCACTGGTACAGATCCAGAAGTTTTATTTCCACTAAAGGAGGGAAAATTATGTTGGTGTACACTCTGGGCTGGGAAACTCATCCTTGAGTTCTTCTTATAGTTCTTAAATCTTGGGGATTTAATCCCCTTTCTCTGAAATCTCAAACTACTCTTTGGTTTCCAGCCTTTGCGAGGTTTTGTTCGATGCCCAAGCTATTCATAACAATATCTTGCCTTTCAGATAGTATCTTCTAGGGTCTTGGGTTTGTCAAATTCAATCTTGTTCTGATAGTCCTTAGGAAGTCCACTAATGAATCGTTGCACCTTTGCCTTTTCTGTTTTTATGTAGGGTACATACCTCAGCAACTCGAGGAATCTGTTGACATATTCCTCTATGGTGAGTTACCCCAGCTTGAGTTCATAAAACTCTTTAGTCTTCTCGTCGAAATATTTTTCCAACAAATACTTCTTCCGGAAGTATTTCTCAAATTGCTCCCAAGACAGATCCTCTTCACGAACCCCTTTCACATTCTTAAGGTATTCCCACCAGATGGAAGCCTTTCCGTTCAAGTTGAAGGTGGCCACTTGGGCCTTCAAATTTTCTAAGAAGTCATGGACTCTGAAATACTTCTTTAGTCCAAGCAGCCAGGCCTCTGCTTCCTCTCCCTTCTTTATTTCACAATCGAAGGAGGGCGGTTTGTCCTTCCTGAATTCTTCAAATTTATGACCCTTGGAAAGATTTTGCCTCTTCTGTCTTCTTCGAGAATAAGAACTAGTTCTTTTGCTAGAAGATCCCTCCAAACCACCAGCTTCCTTCCCAGAGGAATCATCCACTACTTGTCCTTTACCTCTGGGATGGACCTTTTTCGAGGTGCTCCTCTCAGTGTGGGCACTAATATAACCATGTTTCTGTGTCTCAAGTTCATGCTTCATTTGTCTTTGTAATTTGGATAAGATCTGCAGTAAAAATGCATTAATTTCCATTTGTTTCTCTTGTTCTTTCATCATCCTCTCATTGTCATCCTTGCAGCTTTGTAATTCTACTTTTTAATTGAGGGGGTCAAGATAAGGAGTTACTCCTTTGAACAGTACTATTTATGGAGTCTCTGTGCAACCCGTTCATGAGCCCAAGTAGGCCAAGTGTTGTAACCATGCTCTGATACCACTTTGTAACATACCCACTACGGAAATGCAAAATTTTTTGGCCTTTTTCTTATGATCTCCGAGGAATAGACTTCCCCAAATCCCTACGAGGCCTGATACAGACCCTGCTATCCCTTGACCGCACTCATATGATCAGTGGCTATGACCACAGGCCTTATCGGGGAGGTGCTCGTCGTCTTTCGCGATACATATGTTTCCCTTTCTGCCTTGTATTTCGAAGGGTCGAAACCCAAAATGGGTCTAACCTCTTAACAAGGTTAACAACAAGCCGGAACAAGTTTTGGGTGTTCTACCCTTCAAGGTTTCGCATATCGGGATTTCAGGATATGCGATGTCAGGGGGATCTCGCACCTGGGTTTCCCAAGAGCCTAAACTCTGAAGCCTACATACATGTATGTATATATATATATATATATACTCGCACCTGGGTTTCCCAAGAGCCTAAACTCTGAAGCCTACATACATGTATGTATATATATATATATATATATATATATATTTCTCAGCCTATTTCAGGAATTTGCACAGCGGGTTTTCGGGATATGCGATGACAGGAGAACTTATCGTTGGGTATCCCGGGTGCCGAAACACCGAAATGCCACATCTCGTTCACACTATTATTATTTTGGGGTTTCACACTTCAGGCTTTCGGGACTGGCGAGTACAAGAGAAATTGCCAATAGGTATCTCAGGTACCGAAATACCAAAACACCCAATATTATTCGTGCTAAGCCATTTCGCCATTTCTCCTTTCGAGATTTCGCATCATGTGAGAACAAGAGGTCTCGCTCCTAGGTTTCTCGGAGGCTGAAAACTATGAGTCATCAAAACTCTAAACCTTCTCCACTATTTGCGGGGTTTCCTCCATCGGGATTTCGCTAATCGAGATTTCAAAATTGGCGAATACATGGGGCCCACACTTGGGTACCTCGGGTGTTGAAATACCAAAGTATGATAACTTCTCCACACGCTAGCTTTTCGGGATGTCGCAAGTCATGATCTTGGTACTTGCGAGTACAAGGGAAACTTACCCTTGGGTCTTCCAGGTACTGAAATGTCGAAATTTCGAACCAAGTCATACTATGCCAATACGGGATCCTGCGAGTCAGGGTTTCGTATATCGGAACCTTGCTATACATGAGGTTGAATATTCACACTCCTCGACTACCTAAATGCCGAGAAGCCGATACACCCGCTCTTCATACTCTCGACCAATTCAGGGTTTCGTGAATCGGAGTTTCATGATGTGCGCAAATAGGAGGCCTCGCACCTAGATCTTTTGGGAGTCGAACCTCCGAAGTACCAACTCTTAACCTACGCATCTATTTCAGGATTTACCAAGTCAGGATTCCGGGAGTCGTGAGGACAAGGGTTCTTACCCTATGATCTCCCGGGTGTCGAAAAGATGAAACGCTTACCGGTCGCCACCTGTACTCTACAGTTGGACGGTCCAGTTACTACCATGGGTCTTGGGATTGACAGTCCTGATTTCTTCGTTACTTGCAAAGGTTAAAAAGGGGTTGAGGCATTATCGCCTGCATTCCTTCATTCATTCTTACGGTCATAACTGGCCTCAGATCCTCCGAAAGGATCTCATTCGTGCATTTAGCAAGAGGAAGGGTATCGAACCTCTGAAACATCACAACGAATCATGCTATGTTCATTTTGGGGTTTCGCTAATCGGGATCTCAGGACTAGTGAGTACTAGGGAACTTACCCTTATGTGTCCCGGGTACCAAAACACCGAAATATAGATCTCTAAGAGACCCACTCTCTCTAGTGTAGGGTTTTCAAACTTAAGTCTTAAAGTCCTTCATTGGGTTCCTGGGCAGATTTCCACTGGGTTTTATGACCAGACTGAGAGGTTTTCTCAAATCCCTGAGCTGTTAACATCTGTGATAGATAATAAGCAAATTCAAGATTTTACCATGGAGGTTGTCCTTTTGGCAAACTTACCCTGGCTCTAGAATGTAAGGGAACAATCCCAAAAAGGGTATCCCTGTGGGGAATCTATCCAGGGCAGCATGAGCTGTAATTAAGGGGAACAAATCTCCCGATAGAAGACTTGAAAGCTAACTTCGTTCCGATAAACACACACACACACACATATATATAAACCGAATGTGGTCGTTCTAACATAAGCATGCAACCACCATTTCTGATCACAACACCATGCAGACATTTCTACATAGAAATCATTCATAAGTGTTCAAACCATGAGCATATATTCCAAAATATTCAATGCAAGGCACAAGATATAAACACTTGTCATAAAACACTAGGTGATGCAATGGCTGAGAGGGGTGCTCGTTTCCACCCAACCATAAGCTCAGCGACTTCTAATGGATTTACCACTAGCCACCCCCGATCTAGACCACGATGCTTGAGACTCTCTATCTCTGTTCTTCAATAACCGAGAACGAAGGTTACTCTCCTTCTTCTCTGATATCACTCACTATGTATTTTGTTCCAGAGTTCTTCTGATCTCCTCATGTGATCTCTCCCTCGTGTCCCCCCCCACACCTTTTACCTGCCTGTTCTTTCCCAATGAGGTTGTGTGTGGCACAAATTCCCCGACAGTGATCTGGTCTGAGGCCTCCACGGATGGGTGGTTCACCCCCATCCCTCATTAACTCATGAGGAGCCTCTTCACCTACCATCCTGGTGAGTAATTCATTTCGGGGCCAGCGAGCCGCTCTTGGTCCTCCAGGCCAGTGAAGACCAAATACGGTTTGGTTCAGTGGAAGTTAACACCACCATTCTAGGTGCCTTCCACCACCTTTCTTCAGCCATCGTGGTCTCCTTTTCAACACATACCCCTCTCAACAGTTATATATATATATTCATAACATTATTTACATTAATGGACCTTTTTACTAAGATCCATTCAAATCACACATTCACATATTTGATTTTGCCATAGTTCTTGGCCAATATAGTTATTT